>JAESUZ010002117.1:0-55437 GCA_017311185.1 Proteles cristata cristata | reverse complement strand
TCCAGCCCACTTACCCACACTGCATATACAGCCAGTTATATACTCTAGTTCATCGGCCTCCTCTTTTTTATTGGTAACATTAATTTTTCTGATTACAAAAGCAATGCATGCTCACCAGAGAATATTTTGAAAATAAGAAAGTGTAAAAAGAAACCCTAACACCCAGAGATCACCACTGTTTACATTTTATGGTCAATAGCTTTTTATATACATGTTTCATAAAAAGTACCTCCTTGTTCTTTATGAGTATCTACATTTCTGTGTATATATTTCTCTATGTATCTGTACACATACCTGTGTGTTCACAGACCTGGGGTCGCAGAAATTTCAATTCCTGTGTTAACTGGAACCACCCAGCATGGCACAAAGTACTGACTATCACTCCAAACTCTCATAACTCCTCACATTGTATACACAGTATGAGCTTCTTATAATCACTACACTGACTGGCAGACCAATAAGCCCAAAACCATAGAGATGCAAGGGGGCTCACACCTGACCTTGACTGCACTTCTTCAATTCCTAAGCTAAAAACCTGGAAATCTTCTCTTTCCCCTTCATCTTTCATAGCTAATCAGTTGATGATTCTCATCACTTCCTTTCTAGTAGTGTCTGCTATGTTCTTCCCTTCCATTTGTGCTGGCCTTTCCCTGGTTTAGGTCTTCATCAACTCCTATCAAAAACCATTCCATTGGGCACTCAGTTGGTCAAGCATCTGACTTCCGCTTGTCATGATCTCTCGGTTCATGGGTTCCATCCCTGCATCGGGCTCTGTGCTGACAGCTCAGAGCCTGGAGTCTGCTTCAGATTCTGTGTCTCTCTCCCTCTCTGCCCCTCCCCCACACATGCTCTCCATCTCAAAAATAAATAAACATCTAAAAAATATTTTAAAAATTCCATTAGGTGTGCTGTTAGATTTTGCACTTGCCCCTTTTCTAATTTCTTGAAATAGGCCTGGAGTGCAATGTACTTTCCTCTTAGGACTGCCTTTGCCGCATCCCATAGAGTTTGGATTGTTGTATTTTCATTTTCATTTGTTTCCATGTATTTTTAAATTTCTTCTCTAACTGCCTGATTGGCCCATTCGTTCTTTAGTAGGGTGTTCTTTAACCTCCATGTTTTTGGAAGTTTTCCAGACTTCTTCCTGTGATTGATTTCAAGTTTCATAGCATTGTGATCTGAAAGTGTACATGGTATGATCTCAATTCCAGCCCCTCTGGAAAACAGTGTGGAGGTTCCTCAAAAACTTAACACTAGAATTCCCCTATGACCCAGCAATAGTATTCCTAGGAATTTACCCAAGGGATACAGGAGTGCTGATGCATAGGGGCACATGGACCCCAATATTCATAGCAGCACTCTCAACAATAGCCAAAACATGGAAAGAGCCTAAGTGTCCATCAACGGACAAATGGATCAAGAAGATAGGGTTTATCTATACAATGGAATACTACATGGCAATGAGAAAGAATGAAATCTGGCCATGTGTAGCAACATGGATGAACCTTGAGGGTGTTATGCTGAGCGAAATAAGTCAGGCAGAGAAGGACAAATACCATATGTGTGTACGTATAGGAGGATTAGGAGGAACTTAACGGAGGACCCTGGGGGAGAAGAAGGGGAAAATAGTGGGGAGAGGGAGGGAGGCAAACCATGAGAGACTCTTGAATGCCAAGAACAAACTGAGGGCTGATGGGGGTGGGAGGGAGGGGAAGGGCAGTGATGGGCATGGAGGAGGGCACTTGTGGGGATGAGCACTGGGTGTTATGGGTGTTATATGGAAACCAAATTGACAATAAACTATTATAAATAAATTAATTAAATAAATAAATAAATAAGCAAGCTTAAAAAAGTCAATGTCATAAAATACTAAAGATAATGGCAGGGAAACTCAAACACATTGGAGGAGGTAAAAGTCGCAACAACCAAGTGTGGGATCCTGGACTGGATCCTGGATGAAAAGAGGACAAAAGGATAAAATGTGAATATGGACTACATATTAGATAATAATATGGGTGGTTCTTGATGTCTACAACTTACTATAAAATGGCTTGGCCTAATGACAAAAAATTTTTTTTGGTACATACATACTTCCTAAAGCTAATATTACATACATACTTCCTAAAGCTAATATTAGAAAGCTAATATTACTGCTCAATTTAGATGAAGGGAATAGAATTTCAATTTTTTTGTAGTTTTATAAATCTTCAGAGCCAAGAAACATAGTTATTAAAAATACAAACTTAGGGGCGCCTCAGTGGCTCATTCTCACTCTTGATTTTGGTTCAGATCATAATCTCATGGTTCGTGGGGTTGAGCCCTGCATCAGGCTCTGTGTTGTCAGTGCAGAGCCTTCTCTGGATCCCCTGTTCCCCTCTCTCTACCTGGCCGCCACTCTCACTCTCTCTCTCAAACATAAACATTAAAAAAATTTCAAAAAAAAAATTCCAGAAACCTCTTAATTTGCTTCTCTGACTTCAGTATCATCCTGTTCTGATCTATCCCGCAAACCTCTGCCATATTGATCAGCCTTCTCCCTTCCTAAGAAATTGAAATGGTTTCCCAATGCCTTTTAGATTAAACCCAAAGATCTTATAATAACATGCATGGTCCTGCCATAATTCTGGCCCTCATTTCCACCATTACATTTTTTCTTCTTGGGTTGACTTATAACATTCATTCAGTAAAGCACCCACCTCTGAAATGTACAACTCAATGATTTTTTTTTTGTATATTACAAACACTATGTGACCACCAACCTGGCCAAGATATAGAACATTTCCAACACCCCATAACTGCCATTATTTTTACTGGATTCATTGCACTAGGTTAAACATTGCTTCTTCTCTGCCTCCCTCCCTACAACCTCATTTCTTCTTACTTTTGTGATCCACATTCACCCTGGAATCATCAAGAGGAATCTGACATATGTAAAGTCAACTCTGCCTTGGTCTCACCGAAGTGGCTGTGGTTTACCTTGGTTTCTTTGATTTTGACAGCAATCATTTGCTTCCTCTGCTGGATGATCTCTACCAACTCGTCACATTCTTCCATAAGTTTTGCCTCATGCATAGCTGTATTCACCTGCCAAGAAAGTCCAGAATATTACACAGTGATTGCCGCCTTTGTCCCCTGCTGCCTCTCAAAGGTTCGGATTGACAGCTAAGCATGCACAACTTCTTCCATACCTCCCTCATAAGATCCAGTCCTAGAAGAAGGGTAGAGATGATGATATTAATGATGCAAGGGCATTGAAGCACCACAGATAGGAAGCTTTCCGGCCTCTGGTAGATCATGATGGTTAATGGAAGGCTGGGCAGAAGGACAGATGAGATGGGGGCATGTTATTCCCACTGTGCAACTCCCTTTACCCCAGCATCCTGTTCTCCTGCTGCTCTTTTGAAAAGAGGGTAAGGAGATTTTAAGTATGTCAGGAAAAGAGGATCCCTCTCCACAGGCACAGTAATATTAAGATAACATCCCAAGAATCGACTTTCCACCATCCTAAAACAATGGCTTCAATTTTCCTTGTTTCCTTCTAATTCTAAAATATATGAATGAAGGGTGCCAGGGTGGCTCAGTCAGTTAAACATCTGACTTCAGCTCAGGATGTGATCTCACGGTTGGTGGGTTCGAGCCCCATGTCGGGCTCTGTGCTGACAGCTCAGAGCCAGGAGCCTGCTTCGGATTCTGTGTCTCCCTCTCTCTCTACCCTTCCCCTGGTCACGCTCTGTCTCTCTCTCCTTTAAAAATAAACAAACATTAAAAAGAAAAAATTTAAAACATATGAATGTGCAACTCTAACTTCACATCAGAGAAATGCATGTGTAGCTATATTTTCACATAGTTGTCATCATGAGTAGATATCTCTCACCTTAGGCTGTTCAGTATCTGAATACCTCTCCTATTTTATTTTTTTAAATGTTTTTTTTTTTATTTTTGAGAGAGAGATAGAGACACCATGAGCAGGGGAGGGTCAGAGAGAGAGAGGGAGACACACAGAATCTGAAGACAGACTCCAGGCTCTGAGCTAGCTATCAGCACAGAGCCCGACGCGGGGCTCAAACCCATGAACCGTGAGATCATGACCTGAGCTGAAGTCGGATGCTTAACTGACTGAGCCACCCAGGTGCCCCACCTCTCCTATTTTAGAATACTGGCCACATCAGAATATCTCCACTGCAAAGTCAGAGTGGGGTCGGAAAAAAAAAAAAAGCCACCGTTTTTCATTGTCTTTCCATATCCTGATTTCTCCTTCCTCCCATCTCTACTACTATTGACATTAGATGATAGGAAGTCCCCAGCAGGGCTGAGCTGAGAGAGGGCATCTCTGGGTTGTCTAAGTGGAAAGGCATGTCATTTAAGCACTTAATGTTCCAATGCTTTAGAGATACATTATTTCGTGTAATGCTTATAAGCACTTTATAATTAGGAGTCATTTCTATTCCCATGCCACAGATGGAGAAACTGAAGCTCGGACAACGTGAGCGGCTTGCAAGTAGGTGGTAAAACCAGAATTCAGATCGAGTTCTGCCAAGAGAAACCCCTGGGCTGGCTGGGTGGGCGGACGAGGCTCAGTTCCATTTGAGAGGCACACAGAGCAGTCACACAGGGAAGCACAATCATTCCAAGAACCTACTCAAGGATCACTCCAGCGGAGCTCTAGAAAGCCGAGGAACAGACAACGGGTTACTTGAGAGTATCAAAACACCAGGGGCTGGGTATGCTTCATTAGCAAGGTAGGATTGCATTTCCAATCGCTAGTCCTCTTCACGGGATTCCTTTACCTACTCCAAACCCGGCAAAATGCCTGTCGCTGGACCCTGCTGCCGTCTCTCTCATCCTCTAAGGTCCCCGCTGACCAATTTTCAGTTGCTTACTTAACTGAAATAAAATACGCTGGCGGTATTTCAACCTTATTTTGTTTTATTTCCACTTTGCAGAGGGAATGCCATAATGAGAGCTTCCATGTATTGGGAATAAACAGTCCCACTCCGGCCATTGTAATTGTTTTTTTCTCAGACTCCTCGCCCTTTCCCTAAATTGGATCTGCGTTTCCAAGGCAGATAACGTCACCCTCGCAAGAAACTCCCACTCATGTGAAAATTGGAGATTCATCTAGTGCGCCCTGGATCTGTGTTTAGGGTATCTGGAGACTTTAGTTCTCATTTATAATTTCATTTTGAAGCCGCTGATGGTGTAGGACACAATTGTATGGTGCCTTGTTCCTTATAGTTTAGCCCTTGGGCCAACCGTTATGTAACACTCACTATGTGCTAAGCACTACCTCTATCAGTTTACTTTAACTTGCTCTCTCAGTCATCAAAACAATCCTCTGAGGCAGGTACCAGCAGCCCCATTTTACAGGTGGGAAAACTGAGAACAGAGAGACTCAGTGACTTGCTCAAGACCACACACCTAGTAAGTGGCAGAGATGGGATTTGGACCCAGGCATACTGACACTATAGTCCATACCTTTAAAGCCATCACACTAGACTGCCTCCCCAGGCTAATATAACAAAATTCCTGTCCAGTTTCTGACAACCATCACCTTTTGCTCCATCCATCTTTTAAAAAAAAATTAATGTTTATTTATTTTTGAGAGATAGAGGAAGAGAGAGAAAGTGAGCAGGGAAGGGGTAGAGAGAGAGGGGGACACAGAATATGAAGCAGGCTCCAGGCGAAGCTGTCAACACAGAGCCTGATGCGGGGCTCGAACCCACGAGCTTTGAGATCATGACCTGAGCAGAAGTTGGATGCTTAACCAACTGAGCCACCCAGATGCCCCCATCTTTATTCTCTCATCCCATTCTCTTTAGTCATTCCAGATCACTTGTTCCCCTAGGGTCCCACGCACTTCTACGTCCTATGCCTTTCCTCAAGATTTTGTTCACTTGGAAAGTCATTTCCCTATTAGTTTACTGGACAAACATCTACTGATATTTCCAGATCTTGCTCCAAAATCATCATTTCTGTAACTTTTTCTCACCTGCTTGGACAAAATGCATCCCCTATTTATACTACCATAGCACTACATATATAGTTCAATTATACCATTTACTACCTTATACAGTAGGAATTTGTTAGTCTGTCTTCCCCACTCAAACATGAGTTCTGGAGACCAGGGATGGTGTCTTATTTGACTTCATCTCTAACATAGTGACTGGCATACGGTAGGTGTCCAGTAAATATCTGTTGTATTGAATCGAATGGGGATAGGGAATAGCTCACTGCTTGCTAGACATGTCCGCTTGGTTACTCAAGTTACCCTGAATTCAGTACATCTAAAAGCAAACTCATCCTCTCCCCTCTACATCTGGCTTCTACCCCTGATTTCTTTCCTTCCTTCCTTCCTTCCTCCCTCCTTCCTTCCTTCCTTCCTTCCTTCCTTCCTTCCTTCCTTCCTTCCTTCCTTCCTTCCTTCCTTCCTGCTAATACTATTATCATTACTGAAGCTACTCAGGTTTGCTTACTTCTGACTTCTAATTCTCCCTCAGCCCCCACATAATGTCACAGCAGTCCCAAAGTCTTGCCCTTCCTTTTCTTTTCAAGCTCACTGAAATTTTTCTGGCAATACAATGAGGCTCTGAGCCAAGGAATCTATAAGTTAAAGTCCTTATAACCCTTTTGGACTGTTACTATAAAAGATTTATTAATTCCTTCCCCACCTTCAGGATCTTTCCTTTGCCAACCACCCTTGTGACCCATCCTATACATACCCTGAAATCAGGAAAAATCATCACCATCTTCATCATCAAACATATATGAAGCATCTTTTATGTGCATTATGAACATTATGTTCAGGCCCTGCTCTCAATAAACGTACAGTATTTAAGGTTTTTTCTTCCAAGTTGGGGAAGGGGTAGAGAACGGGAGGCGGTCAGAGGATCTGAAGTGGGCTGTGCACTGAAGGGGCTTGAATGCACAAACTGTGAGATTGAGGCCATGAGCCAAAGTTGGACACTCAACTGACTGAGCCACCCAGGCAGCCCAATAAATTTGCAATTTGAATGGGGAAAAGCCACATGCATATAAAACAAACAAGTCAAGGTAGAATACCAATGAGTGATGTAGAATATAATCTCTAGAAGTTGAAGGGAAAGATCACTCTCAGTGGGGGGAGTATAGAAGAGATGCCTGAATGCAGTGGGACTTGAGCCTTAAAGATGGATAGGACTTAGATTTTAAAGGTAAAAAGGAGAGAAATTTTGAGCCAAACTAACAAAATCAAACTTTATTCATTAGGCAATATGGTATCCTTGAAAAAATATTTTTTGGGTAGGAGGGGAGGATGAAATAATGAATTTTAAAAATACATATATTTTGGGGGGCAGAGGGCACCTGGGTGGCTCAGTCAGTTAAGTGTCTGACTCTTGATTTCAGCTCAGGTCATGATCTCCTGATTTGTGGGATTGAGCCCCTCATCAGGCTCTTTGCTAACAGTTCAGAGCCTGCTTGGGATTCTCTCTCCTTCTCTCTCTGCCCCTCTCCTGCGTGCACACACACACACACACACACACACACACACACACTCACTCACTCACTCTCTCTCTCACTCCCTCCTCTCTCAAAGTAAACTTTAAAGAAATTTTTAAAAATACATATTTTTTAATTGAAGTATAGTTGGCATGCAATGTTACATTAGTTTCAGGTGTACAGCATAGTGATTCAAGAACTCTATATGTTATGCTGTGCTATCCATAAGTGTCGCTACCGTCTTTCACCATTCAACACTATCACAATACCATTGACTATATTCCCTATGCTGTACCTCTCATCCCCTGTGACTTACCCATTCCATAACTGGAAGCCTGTACCCCCCACTCCCCTTCACCCATTTTGCCTATACCCCCATCCCCACCTCTGGCAACCATCAAGTTAACTTTCTCCTAAGAAAAGATGAACTGGGATTGATTTGATTGGGGGTAATGGTAAACCGGGGGGAGGCGATTTAGGAAATGATTTTGATGTGAACAGGGCCTAGCCAAAGAGGGTAACAGGAATCGAAAGGAAAGGTCAAATATGAGAAGCACTCCCTTGCTTGAAAAACTTAATTAGACAGCAAACTCCTTGAGGAAAGTTTTCATGTTGCTTTGTTTCTCCTGCTGTAACAGGCGTAATGCTTTACACACATTTGCTGATTGACTTAGTAAAATGAAAAATCAGAAGAATGACAAACATTAGAAAATGTACTATGGCAAACACATTTTGTACAGAAAATGTAGATTGAAGTGAGGGAACTAGGGTGCAGTATGGACAGTTGTGGTGGGCAAAATAAAACAGCCAGGCACAGGTAGTAGAGCAGAAATTTGGCTGAAGAGGCAAAATCCCAAAAGAAAGGTAGAGCAGTGACATTAAAATTTTTCCATGTCAAGAAGCAGCCCAAAAGAGCAGGTTCCTTGAGTGTTTTCTGAACAGGAGTTACTCCAGGGTAAAACTGTCTTCGTGATGTGAATAAAACATCTCAAATTGCTTGGAAGGTACTTGAAAGTCCTGGTATGCAGTTTTCCTTGAAAATTCACTGACTATTTCACTTGTTTATTAACCCTTAGTTGAAAACAACCGGGCTTATCTTGATACGCACTTTTGGTTGGTTGGTGGACTGGCTGGCTGGTTGGTTGGTGGAAGATTCCACATCTTTATTTGGCCTTTGCTCTATGGTTTGGGTTAGTGGGTTTGACCAAAAGCCTTTTTATCTGTGGAAAAATCTATCCTCCCTAAAAATACCATTAGGGTAATCTTGGCAACCTGCTTGTATAAATCTCTCCACCACCCCCCTCAAAAAAAAAAAAAAAAAAAAAAAAACAGGCAATTTTTGCGGGGGCGGGGAGCAGTTTCTGATGTTTAAGACCAACTCTCAGCATAAGTCCTCCAAGACTCAAGTCCTAGGGAACACAGGCTTCCCTGTTAGGTCACTAGGTCCTTTTCCTGCTCTGTGCTCTTTTCTTTCTTCCCAAAGGCAGCAAGGATTTGACCTGCACATTTTTATCCAACTGCCCACCTTACTGTTTCCCAAAGTTCCTTCCTACCTCCCAGCCCAAAGATTAAATCCACAGTCAAACCTAGTCTTCCCCAATCTCCACCTTTCCCTGACACAAACACACATGTCCCATTAGAAGAACTCTAATGCTGGTCACTACCAGGAAATAAATATCTGGGAGTTCACAAAAGCCACACGTTGCAAAGGCTTTTAAAAGAGGGCACAAAACCGTTATTTTGGTAATTGTTTCTATTCTGCATTGAAATGTAAATGGACTAGACCTTTTACCCTGAGGGTCTTTCAGAGAACTTATTTGATAGTTTTCTTGGGCGATCTCCCACACGCTTGTTCTATAGGTCTTTTATTCTTGAGTTCAAAGTGCATCAGCCTTCCTTCCAACCCATCCCCATGAGAAACTTTCTCACTCACACACTCCCCTCAGCTCAGGCAGATCCATCAGTCATGCTGAGCACTGCACAAGAGTTTAGAAGGAGCTGGTACTTCCTGTTTGGGTGGAATTGTGTGTATGAAGTAGTGGATGAGCTCTATACCCATAGTCAAGTGAAGTTCACCTATGTTCTAATAGCACACCTGGTTGGCAGCTTCATCTCCGTGTCCTCCACTCTACAGTCAATGCCATCCTAGTTTGTTCCCTGAAATCTTCTGCCTAAATAGATCTCCCCCCAAGAAGATTTTGAAATGCCTGCATTAAAGATCGTTGGAGGAAGTTTTTACCAACAAACGTTTATTGAGGGCCTACACTGTGTACAAGGCACTGTGTGGGTGTCCGTGTGGGACGGAATGATGCAAAAGACTTCAGCTTCTGCCTTCAAGGTACTTACAGTCTAGTGAAGACGATCAGTGTGAGTCGAACTAACTACAACTCAAGGAAGAGTAGAACAAGCAATATCGTAGAATACAAAGCTCTCCGAGGGCACAGAGAGGAGAAAATGAAGTTTGCCTGTGGTAAATGACAATCAGGGGATTAGGGAAGGGTTCATCTGGCTGAGCTGGTCCTGAAGAATGAGCAAGACTTGGACGCACAGAAATGAGGTTTAAAGAGAGAGAGGGGCACCTGGGTGGCTCAGTTGGTTAAGCGTCTGACTTTGGCTCAGGTCATGATCTCACAGCTCGTGAGTTCGAGCCCTGCATTGGGCTCTGTGCTGACAGCTCAGAGCCTGGAGCCTGCTTCCGATTCTCTCTCTCTCTCTCTGCCCTTTTCCCACTATCTCTCTCTCTCTCTCTCAAAACAAAACAAAACAAAAACATAAAGAGAATTCTAGGTCAAGAGAAGGACGTGAATAGCATGAACAAAAAAAGCACACGCAGGAAAGTAGAGGATGTTTGGATAAAGCAGATCAGCCTGACAGATGGAAGGGAGGAGAATAAGGCTAGAAACGCAGGTTGCAGATATATTATGGAGAGCTGCACTGTCATTCTGAGTCTTCAGGTGCACCTGGATAAAATGTCAGGATTGTAAGACTATAGGAATACCTTAACCATCATTTGCTAACACCTTAACTGAGAACAAGGTGGAGAGGAAAAGCAGGCACAGTACTCAAGGAAATGGGAGGGTGCAGCAAATTTCTCACCCACCATTATTGCCCAGGAACGGCTCAGGTGACCACCAACCCCACCTTCTCAGACTCCACAACATCAGAGAAAACGGGTTGAGGTGGGCTACATTCACCCTGCAAAGTCACTTTCTGTGCAAAGGAGATGAGAAGGAAGAGTGAGAGGTAAATTGGCTGTCTGATGGATTATCAAGAAGTTGTTATGAACAGCCCTGTCACCTTACTGTGCTGCAAAGAATTCATTAATCTCTCAGAATGATGCATTCAAGAAAATGCAATGTTCTCTCTGTTTCTAGGAGTTTGGCTTTATTAGATTCCCTGATTATAGTTAACAAGACTGTACTGTATGCTTGAAAGCTGCTAAGAGAGTAGATCCTTAATGGTCTCACCACAAAGGCTAAAAGAGGTAACTATGAGAGGTGGTGAATGTGTCAACTAACTTTATTATGGTAATCATTTTCTAATCTATATGTATATCAAATTATCACATCGTATGCTTCAAACTTATGCAATGTTATATGTCAATTACATCTCAATAAACATGGAAAAAATAAGAGGCCACAATGTTTATGAAGCAGATATAGCGCTTACAATGGCAGCATCTAAGCTAAGGTGCCTTTTAAAATTTTTTTATTTACTTTTGAGAGACAGAGACAGCGTGAGTGGAGAGGGGCAGAGAAAGAGGGAGAGAAAGTCCCAAGCAGGCTCCACACTGCCAGCACAGAGCCAGACACGGGGCTTGAACTCAAGAAACTGAGAGATCATGACCTGAGCCAAAACCAAGAGTCAGGCGCTTAAGAGACTGAGCCACCCAGGCACCCTAAGCTATTAATCCAGATCACACTAGGTCAATACACACTAGTGTCAATACACACACAATACACACACACATGTGTGCACACACACAACCACCACCACCACCACCACCACCACCTCAGAGCCCTTTGTATCAGGAAGGCTCAAAAGTATAAAAGGAAGAAGAAGATGAGACGATCTTTTTTTGTTGTTTTTAAAGCAAAACAACGCAATATTTCAAAGATGGCCCTGCCAGCTATACATAAAAATAGGTAAATGAAATAGGGCTGTTTTTCAAATGGATTTTATCCGTTTCTTTAGATTTAGGGGGAGGGTGATCACTTAAAGGTCTGGTGGATATGCAAAATTATTAATAGGATTTTTAGTCCCCCTGGTGCTGGAGTAACTACAGCTTAGGAGGAAAAAATTACTGAAATTACTGAGGTAGAGTTAAACAACCTTCTGCCTCAGTGCCCAAGTTAATTTTTTTGGCAGAGGAGTGGGTGAGGGGCTTATAATGGTGGAGGTGGGTGGGGGGTGGGACTGCTGAAGTTAGAAACAGAGTGTGGATGGGAGGGAGGTGGCAGCTAGGCCATTTCAAGAAGTGTAAGAATCCTAATATGTTTCACTCAGCGATCCATGCTGTGGGAGGCCTCCTGACAGACAGTGACTGGCAGACACATTTCCTGCAATGCAACAGGCACTGTTCAAACTGCTTTGTATATTTTAACTCATTTATGTATCCTATTAACCCTCTGAAGTTGGAGTGATTGTTATCATTGCCATTTTACAGAACCAAGTGCGAGATGTAGAGGTTATGTAACTTGCCCAAGATCCTATAACTAGCACATGGCAGAGCCAGTATTTGCACTCAGGCAGTCTAGCTCTGTCCATGATTTTAACCACTGTGTGCGTGTGTGTCCGTGTGTGCATGTGAGAGAAAGAGAGAGAGGGAAAGAGAGAGAGAGAAGCAGAGACAGAGAGACTATGCTCACAAACATTGTTCTTTTCCTCTCAGAATTGTCTCCCAAGATAATCACATTCCTCTGATGTAAGCATTGGAAATATTTTGTACAATTATTTCCTGACTTTTGAAAAAATATATAGTATAAAAATGTATATAATGCAACCTTTAGAAAATATGCATCATGCACACACACATATACAGACACACATGCGCACATTCCATGTTTATTTTACCCTGAGTCTAACAAAAATAATGGCAACAGAAGACAGTTGGCTCCATATACATGACATGCGAATGACCCTGTGCCATGTGGCAACTCTGTGTTAGTTTTAAAGTCCTTTCTCCTCAGGTATCAGCCCTCCAAGTCTTTGTAGCATTAAGATTAGTTACTTTCTGGGACACTTGGGTGGCTCAGTCCGTTAACCATGTGACTTCGGCTCAGGTCATGATCTCACAGTTCGTGAGTTCTAGCCTCCCATCGGGCTCTGTGCTGACAGCTCAGAGCCTGGAGTCTGCTTCAGATTCTGTGTGTGTGTTTCTCTGTCTCTGCCTCCACCCTGCTCACACTCTGTCTCTCTCAAAAATAAATAAACATTAAAATAAAATTTAAGATTAGCTACTTTCACCTCCATATTCTCTTTCCACACAAGGGAACTGTTTAGAACATGCAAGAAAAAAAATGAGAGAGGGATAATCTAGGCTTGTAGCTGCTATGTTACCTGTACAGCTAGAAATTCTCTATGAGATAAGGTAGAAACCTCCTTTCTATCTCTTCAGAGCCACAGAATCGTTAGATATGGAAAAGACTAAAGAAATCATAGATTCCTAGCCTCTCACTCTGCAGAAAGAAATTAAAGTCCTAGAGAGAAGGGCTTACCCCATATCATGCTCAATGATCAATGCTCATTGATCTAGATCATTATGGTTTTCTAGATTTCATCTGTAAGTGAGATTATATAGCGTTTGTTTTTCTCTGACTTATTTCACTTAGCACAATGCCTTCAAGGTCCATCTATGTTGTCACAAATGGTAGGATTTCCTTCGTTTTATGGCTGATTAATATTCTATTGTATTATATACCACAACTTCTTTATCTTTTCATCCATTGATGGGCACTTAAGTTGTTTCCATGACTTGGCTATTAGAAATAGCGCTGCTATGAACATGGGGACGCAGATATCTTTTTGAGTTAGGGTTTTCATTCCCTTTGTATATATTTCCAGAATATATCTGGATCATATGGTAGTTCTACTTTTCATTTTTTGAGGATCCTCCATACTGTTTTAGATAGTGTCTGCACCAATTTATAACCCCACCAACAGTACACAAGGGCTCCCTTTACTCCACATCCAGGCCAGCATTTGTTACCTCATCTTTTTGATGGTGGTTTTTCTAACAGTCATGAGATGGTATGTCACTGTGGTCTTCATTTATATTTCCCTAATTACCAGTGATGCTGAGCATCTTTTCATGTACCTGCTGGCCTTTTGTATATCTTCTTTGGAGGAATGTCTATTCAGGTCCTGTGCCCATTTTCTAATTGGGCTATTTGGTTTTCTGCTATGGGGTTGTAGGAGTTCTCTATGTATTTCGTATATTAACACCTTATGAGATACATGGTTTGCAAATATTTTTTTCCATTGTGTAGGCTGGTTTTTCACTTTGTTGATGGTTTTCTTTGCTATGTAGACCTTTTTAGTTTGATGCAGTCCCACTTGTTTATTTATGATTTTGTTGCTTGTGCATTTTAGGTTTCATATACAAAAATAAAGTCACAAATACACCTAGCAAGGAACTTTATTCTTATGTTTTCTTCTAGGAGTTTCATGCTTTCAGGACTTACATTTAAATCTTTAATCTATTTGCAGTTAACTTTTGTGAGTGGTATAAGATAGGATCCAGTTCTATTCTTTCATATGTGAATATCCAATTATCTCAGCACCATTTGTTGAAAACACAGTCTTTTCTCCACTGAGTATTCTTGGTTCTTTTGTCACATATTAGTTGACTGTATATACTTGGGTTTATATCTGGGCTCTTAATTCTGTTCCATTGGTCTATTTATGTGTATTTATGCCAGTACCATACTGCTTTGATGACTATGACTTTATAGTGTAGCTTCAAATCAGAACGTGTGATGACTCCTATTTTGTTCTTTCTCAGATTTCTTTGGCTATTAGGGTCTCCTGTGTTTCTCCTACTTTGGTAAAAATGCCATTGGAATCTTTATAGAAATTGCACTGAATCTATACATGGCTTTTGGTAGTATTGACAATTTAACAATATTAATTCTTCCAATCCACAAACATGGGATACTTTTTAATTTATTTGTTTTCTTCTATTTCTTTCATCAATGTCTTGTAGTTTTCAGAGATCTTTTTCCTTAGCTAAATTTATTCCTAAGCATTTTCTGGATTTTGATGCTATTGTAAATGGTCTCAATTTATCTCTTTTTCAGAAAATTCATTGTTAATGTATAGAAATGCTACTAATATTTATATTAATTTTGTATCCTGAAACTTCACTGAATCCATTGATTAGATCTAATAGTTTTTTGGTTAAGACTTCAGGATTTTCTGTATGTAAACTCATGTCATTTCAATTTTACTTCCTTTCCAATTCTGATATCTTTTCTTTTTCTTGCCTGATTGCTCTAGCAGCGATTCTAGCACTATGTTGCATAGGAGTGCTGACAGTGGGCACCCTTATCTTGGTCTTTATTTCAAAGGAAAAGCTTTCAAACTTTCACCACTGGGTATGATGTTAGCTGCCGTTTTGTCATAGATAGCCTTTTCATTAGGTTGAGATATGTTCCTTCTATGCCTAATTTGTTAAGAGTTTTTATAATGAATGGATTTGAATTTTGTCAAATGCTTTTTCTGCATCTATTGAGATGATTATGTAATTCTTTTTTAAAATTCTATTAATGTGATGTATCACACTGATTACTTTGCAAATGTTGAACTATCCTTATATTTCAGGGGTAAATACCACTTGATCATGGTGTATGATCCCTTTGATGTTCTGCTGAATTTGGTTTGCTGGTATTTTATTAAGAATTTTGCATCTGTATTCATCAGGGATATTTGCTCGTAGTTTTCTTTTCTGGTAGTGTCCTTTTCTGGTTTTGGTATAATGCTGGCCTCATACAAAGAGTTTGGGAATGTTCTCTCCTCTTGAAACTTTTGGAAGACTTTGAGAATAGCCATTAACCCTTCTTCAAGTATTTGGTAAAATTCACCAGTGAAGCCATCTGGTCCTTTGTTAGGAGACTTTAAATTATTGATTCAATCTCATTACTAGTAATTCCTCTGTTCCGATTTTCCATTTCTTCCTGATTCAGTCTTGGTAAATTATTTCTAAAATTTCCTTCATCTCTTCTAAGTTGCCAGCTTTCTTCAGCTTATATGCCAACTATATATATGCCAACTATAACCGTTCATAGTAGGCTCTTAGGATCCTCTGAATTTCTGTAGTGTCAATTGTAATATCTCTTTTTTCATTTATAATCTTAATGATTTGGGTCCTTTCTCTTTTATCCTTGTTTAGTCTAGCTAAAGGTTTGTTAATTTTATCTTTTCAAAGAACAAACTCTTAGTTTGGTTAACCTTTTCTATTCTTTTTCTGTTCTCTATTTCATTGATTTATGCTCTCATCTTTATTATTTCCTTTTTTCTGCTAACTGTGGACTCAGTTTGTTCTTCCTTTTCTAGTTCTTCATGGTATAGAGTCAGGTTCATTATTTGGGATCTTTCTTGCTCCTTAAATGTAGGCATTTATTGCTATGAATATCCCTCTTAGAACTGTTTTTACTGCATCCTACAAGTTTTGGTATGTTTTATTTCCATTTTTGTTTGTCTCAAGAAATTTTTTATTTCCTCTTTAATTTATTCTTTGATCCATTGGCTGTTCAGGAGAGTCTTGTTTAATTTCCATGTGCTCATAAATTTTTCAGTTTTTTTCTCTTTATTGATTTCTAGTTTCATGCCATCATGGTTAGAGAAGATATCTGGTATGATTTCAATCTTCTTGAATTTTCTAAGATTTGTTTTGTGGCCTAATATGTGGACTATGCAAAAAATGTTCCATGTGCACTTGAGAAGAATGCGCATTCTGCTGTTGTTAGATAGAATGTTCTGTATATGTCTATTAGGTCTATTTGGTCTATAGTGTTGTTCAAATCTGCAGTTTCATTATTGATTCTCTGAATGATTTATCCATTGTTGAAAGTGGGGTATTAGAGTCCCCGACTAGTATTGTTTTTCTGTTATTTTCTCCTTTTAGCTGTTAGTTTTTGCTTTATATATTTATGTGCTCCAGTGTTGGACAAATGTTTACAAGTGTTATATCTTCTTGATATATTGATCCTTTTATTATTACATAACGACCTTCTTTGTCTCTTTTTACCATTTTTAGTTTAAAGTCTATTTTGTCTGATATAATTATAGTTACACTTGCTTTTTTTTAAACTGTCTTTTTCCATCCCTTCACTCTCAGTCTATGTGTATCTTTAAGGCTAAAGTGAGTCTTTTGTAAGCAGCATATTTTTCAATGTTTTTTAAATCCACTCAGCCATTTTTTTTGTCTTTTAACTGAATAATTTAATCCATTTACATTTCAAATAATTATTGATAGATAAAGACTTCTTATTACCATTTTTTAAAATTATTTTCTGGTTGTTTCACAGATCTCTTTTTCTTTGTTTCTTATCCTGCTGTCTTTTCTTTGTATTTTGATGTCTTCTAGTATCAATATCTCTACCTTCTTTACAGTGTTCTTTTGTGTAATTACTACAGAATTTTTCCTTGTGGTTAATATGAGGTTTACATAAAATATCTTAAATTTATAATGCCTTAACTTAAACTGATAAAAATTTAACTTAAATACAATTCATAAACTTTACACTTTTACTTCTCTTTCCCGTCACATTTTAGGTTACTGCTGTTACCATTTACATGTACTTTTTAAAAATTTTATTTATTTATTTTTGAGAGAGACAGAGAGAGGGCGAGCAGGGGAAGGACAGAGAGAGGGAAAATCTCAAGAGGCCTCACGCTGTCAGTGCAGAGCCTGACAAGGAACTCGAATTCACAAAACTGTGAGACCATGACCTGAGCCAAAATCAAGAGTCAGACACTCAACCGACTGAGCCACCCAGGTGCCCCACAATATACATACTTTTAAGATCATGTAACTAGTAACAGATTATTATGGTTATGGTTATTTTTACTATGTTCTTTTTTTTAACTTCTAAACTAGTGTTGTAAGTACATTATATACCACTAGTACCATATTGCAGAATCTAACTATGACTATATATCTACAATTACCACTGAGATTTATACTACCTTTTTATGTTTTTATGATGTTAATTAGCATCGTTTTACCTCCAGTCAAAGAACTCCTGTTAGCATTTCGTGTAAGGCAGGTCTGGTGGTAATGAACTTTCTCAGCTTTTGTTTGAGAAATCTTTATCCCTTCTTTTTTCTGAAGAAAAGCTTTGCTTGGTATAGAATTCTTGGTTGAGAGATATTTTTTTCCAATATTTTATATATGTCATCCCATTCTCTCCTAGCCTGAAAAGTTTCTGTTGAGAAATCCACTAATCTTTTGGGGGGTTCCCTTGTATATAGCATCTCTCTCTTCTCTTGCTGCTTTTAAAATTCTTTCTTTCGGCTTTTGACAATTTAATTATATGTCTTGGATTCAACCTGTCTGGGATCCTTTGGGCCTCATAGGGGATGTCCATGTCTCTCCCCAGGTTTGGGACATTTTCATTATTGGTTTAAATATACGTTCTTTCTCTTTCTTTTCTACTTTTGGAGTTTCCATAATGTGAATATTTTCTTTTCATTTTGTCCCCTAATTCCCACAGGCTTTCCTCACTTTTTCATTCTTTTTTTTTTCTCCTCTGACTGAGTAATTTACAATGCCCTATCCTCCAGTCATCTGATTCTTTCTTCTATGTGGTCAAGCCTACTTTTGAAACTCTCTATTGGACTTTTCAGTTCAGTTATGGCATTTTCAACTCTGAGATTTCTGTTTGTTTGTGTTTTTTAATGTTTATATTTGAGAGAGAGAGGGAGAGAGAGAGAGAGTAGAGGAGGGGCAGAGAGAGAGGGAGACAGAGGATCCAAAGCAGGCTCTGCACTGACAGCAGAGATCCCGATGCAGGGCTTGAACTCACAAGCCATGAGATCATGATCTGAGCTTAAATCAGATGCTTAACCAACTGAGCCACCCAGATGCCCCTGTGTGTGTTTTTTTTTGTTTTGTTTTGTTTTGTGTGTGTGTGTGTGTGTGTGTGTGTGTGTGTGTTTTGATGGTTGCTATTTCCTCATCAAAATTCTCATTTTGGTCATGCATTGTTTTCCTAATTTCCTTTAGTTTTCTGTGTTTTCTTGTAGTTCACTAAACTTAATAGCATCATTCTAAATGCACTGTCTGACAGTTCATAGATCCCCCTTTTTTTAGGGTCAGGATCTACTGTTTTATCAGTTTCCTTTGATGGTGCTACCTGCTTTTTCATGATCCTTGATTCCTTACATTTGTATCCATGCATAGAAGTAATTGACCTCCTCTTCCAAACTTTACAGATTTGCTTTGGCAGAAACAGGTCTTCACCAGTCAGCTCAGTTTGGGTTTTCTGGGCATCTGCTGGTAATGTCCTTCGGCAGAGATGACTGCTCTTATGGTCTATTCTTGGATGAGACAATTGTTTGAGCTCCGAAGACTGGAATGGGGGGTGTGCTGCTGGCTGAAAACATTTGCATAGGATGGCTGGCTTGGTTCCCTACCCAAGTGAGGCTGTAGAATGGGCTCCACTCTTGCTTGGATTCTCTGGTCAGAATTACTAGATGGTTGGGACTAGGTACTATATTCACTAGTGGATGGGGCTATGAATTAGTTTTCCTGCACTGGCAAGGAAGCCAGCCGGGGCCCAGGATCCGTACAGCTTGTTGTTTGGGAGGCCAGAATCAGGCCTGAGTGTGCACTGAATTCACTTGTCAGGTGAGGCCACCGGTTTTGCTTTTCAGAAAGGGGAACCCACAGGCTGTGCTCTCTATTTAAGTGCCACTATACACAGGGCTGTTGAATGGACTATGCAGCTTCCTATGTCCTCTGGTTAGGTTCCCTGGTTAGACAATCTGAAGGTTTTATTCAGTGATGAGCAGGGCTATGAATTAGATTCCCTGACTGGGCACAGCAGGAGAAGCAGCTCTAAAGGCAGTAAAGTTCTTTGTTGTCTTAACTCAAGCCAACACATGCCCCAAGTTTCCTGACCGAACAGGGACACTGGCTTTATTCTGAAAACCCTCAGTTCTGCCCACTTGCCTTTTGGCTTGAGTGCCGCTGGACTGCACAGCTTTCAGGAGTTGTTTCCAGACCTTTCGGTTAGATGGTGACAGAAGACACTGTTCACAGTGGGTAGGGTTATGTCTTAGTTCCCCTGCCTGGGCGGGATGGGGAGAGACTGCTCCAGGCCACTCGCAATTTCCCAGTCTCTCCAGTTAGCGTGATCCAGGAGCTACCCTCAGCCTTAGCTAGAAATCAGTCCCCTTGCCTGTATATACAGAGGCTTCACCAGGACTGGCTTTGCCCTAGGGGTAATCAGCTCTGCCTGCTGGCCTTTCTGCTCAAGTGCCACTGGGCTGCACTGTTTCTAGAAGTTGTCAACAGCCCTTCTGGTCAGATAGGGCTGGAAGACACTCCCCACAGTGGGTGTGACTGTGATTCAGCTCCTTGCTTGGGCCTGGGCACGCTGTGCTCCAGGGCTGGCAAGCCTCCTTGTTTGAGTAGCCACATCTAGACCTGTACCCACAAAGTACTTTAGTTAAGTGTTCCCCAACTTGATTCTGCAGGTAAGCAAAGCTGCCATTGGGATTACTCTTTGGGCCAAGATCCATATACTAGTTGTTCCAATCCATTCCCCGCTCCTCCACCATAGTCAGATTCCCAGTGGTTAAGCCCCACAGATTCTGAAACCCGTGTGGTGTGAGATCAGATTAGAGGTTCTCACAAAGTGACCCGCCATGTAGGGAGGCGATAGTTGTCCCCACTGGGTTCTTTTTTCCCACAGGAGGAACCGGAGACTCACGGGAGACCTCTCTGCATGATGCTGAACTAGCCTAGAGGAGGAGCAATGTGGTCAATGCGTAGCCACTTTTCACCCTTCTAATGCAGTCTCTCTGGGTCTCTGTGGAGCAGAAGGGGACTTCAGCCTCACCCCCATGTTCTAGGATTCTCTCAGCAGTGTCTTGTTTTTGATTTCATGTTAGTTGTTCTTCTTGAGAGGGGAAACAAAGTCAGGAGCAACCTAGGTTGCCATCTTGGTGATGTCACTCTCCCCTAGTTTATTTTTATCCACAGGACTTAACCCCTAATAAAAATACGTTTGTTTATTGTGTGTCTCCCCCAACTAGAATGTAAGCTTAATGTTAAGGACTTTGTTTCATTCACAACTCTATCTCCAACACTTAGAGTAGTGCCTGGCACACTACAGGTATTCAACAAATATTTGTTGAATGAATGAGTGAATGTGAGTGTGTTGGCTCTGAAATAAAGTTATAATGAAAAATTGTATAGTAGGTTATATTTTCTTCATTGCATGGGACGAATTTCCCTTAGGTTTTCTTTTTACACATACTCAAAATGGTAATTCTGTTCTGTCATTTACATATTATTTGCTGCATTATGAAAGATTTGGAAAGATGTTGGGACAACAACCTAGCTCCTAAGAGGCCGCACATTCTGAAATGGTTCCTTACCCAATATTAAAAGAAAGAAAATTTTTACCTCTCCAGGGTAATTGCCTGGACTTTTTACTCCCTTCTACGATGCATAAAAGATTGTACTTATTGTACTAGCCACCAGAGGGTACTGTTTATTCAATTATCCTTCCTCAATATCTATTGTGTACCAAGCCATGGGCTGGGTATAAAAAAGTGGCTTAAGACAGAATACCTACTCTCAGAGATTACAGCCTGGTGGGGAGACAAATTGGAGGACAGAAGTGCTATAATGGAAGTATGCATAGGGTGCTCCACATACACATGGGGAACCAGACTAGGGAGATGGGGAGAAAGGTAGAGAGCATGGGTGATGGCTTCCTGGAGGAGATGATGCTCAAGTTGAGTCTTAAGGACAAGCAGCAGTCAGCCAGCAGAAAAGAGGAGTGTAAGTCCTGTGAAGGCTGATGTCATGTTCATGTTGCATTTCCAATGCCTGGACCAAGGCAGAAGCATGCTTACATATTTGTGGGATGAACACAGTATAAAGCACAGGTGGTAAAAGGGCATGCTAGTGATGCAAGCAGGGTCCAGATCATTGTGGGTCTTATAAATCTTTATCTTAATGGTGATGAGGAACAACTGAAGGGTTTGTGCTAGGGGAGTGACATGAAGCCTTTGCAGTTTAAAAGACTCATTCCCACAGCAATGTGGAAAATGGATTTGAGGGATAGAGAAGGAGTCAGAGAGACTAGTTAGGACCTGCAGTTCCTGAAATGAATGTGGCATGGTCATGGCCATTGCCTTTAAGAAGCTGACAGTCCAACAAAGGAAACAAGATGTAATTGGGTAGTTCCAATACAGTAGAGCAGGCAGTGTAATAGAGGTATGCACAGGCTCCTTGGCCCAAGTTCACGCAGCTACTGGATTGCAGAGTCAGTATTAGAACCCAGGTTTCCTGATTTCTAGTCCAGGGCTTTTTCCCAAGCCATCCTTTTCACTGCCTTTCACAACCACAGAATTATGACAGGCCATTGAAAGATTATGCCTTCTCTAGTCACCAACTAGACTGTGGGGAACATTTAGCCCCTCTTTGTACTCAAGTCTGACAGAAGCATTGCTCCCCAAGGCCTTTGTTTCTGGGACATATCTTCAGCACCCGGATACTCCCTACATATACACAGAGCCAAGAATCTCTACTGGGAGGGCCAGGGACATTCATACTCTGACAGCTAAGGTCAGGGAAGGCATGTTCTGAGAAAGAAGTCTTTCTTTCTGAGACAGGGGACTTTGGATGACAAAAGAGAAAAAAGAAATCTGGTTCCATGTTCAGAAAAAGCAGATGGTCACTAGAAGAAGCAAGAGCCCAATGGAAGAGTAAAAATGGCTGAAGAAGGGGTGCCTGGATGGCTCAGTCAGTTAAGCGTCTGACTTCAGCTCAGGTCAGGATTTCACGATGCATTGAGTTCAAGCCCTGCACCAGGCTCTGTGCTGACAGCTCAGAGCCTGGAGCTTGCTTCAGATTCTGTGTCTCTCTCTCTGCCCCTCCCTCACTCATGCTCTGTCTCTCTCTCTCTCTCTCAAAAATAAATAAATGTTTAAAAATAGCTGAAGAAAGGCCTATATTGCTTCTAAGCTGAAAGGGTGGAGTGGGGTGGGAGAGTGGGGGATAGGGAAAGAAGATGGAGAATTCCAGGAAAGAGCCCCAGGACAAGAGCTTGAAAAATTCTATACGAGCACATCAGTGAGAAGGGAGGCCTCTGAACAGTACTCAACTCCATGACTAGGTAACAAAGATGTCATGAGAACATATTCCCAGCAGTCCCAACTACCTCATGAGTGAGGACAGAGACGAGAGCTATGGGGTTTGTACAGTGAAAATCCCAAGGGGGTTAGCAGGTTCCAAGGAGAGCCCTTAGTCAGGCTATCTTGGTGGGGATGGGGAGAGAGAGAAAGACAATGAGAACCAGAGATGGGTGTGTGCAGGGTCTCTCTGGGAAGGGTCCCTGGGAATCTTGGGGTGGGGGTCCACCATTACTGAACCAAAAACCAAAATTAAAAATGGAACTCATTAAAAGAATGGGCTTTGAGGGGCGCCTGGGTGGCTTAGTCGGTTAAGCGTCCGACTTTCGCTTAGGTCATGATCTCGCGGTTCGTGGGTTCGAGCCCCGCGTCGGGCTCTGTGCTGACTGCCAGCTCGGAGCCTGGAGCCTATTTCAGAGTCTGTGTCTCCCTCTCTCTCTGACCCTCCCCTGCTCACGCTGTCTCTCTCTCTCTCCTAGAAATAAATAAAAATAAATTAAAAAAAAAAAAAAGAATGGGCTTTGAAGTCAGCCAGTTTCACATCAGCCTCTTGGTTCTGCTGCTTCCCAACCACCTGTTTGGTCTTGGGCGAGGGGGCCAAGTTTCCTTTTCTGTAAATGAGGACAGTACTGGCATCTAGCCTCAAAGGGTCTTGCACATGCTTACTAAATTAAAGAACAGAAATAAAGCACCTAATACATTATCTGAATCATGATGAGTAGTTGAATGGTTATTTCTGTTTTGTTTTGTCTTTACTACAACTACTATCGTGATGACAGCGACCGTGACTACTACTATTGTAACCACTGTATCTTCTGGGCTTTTCTGCAGAATGAACAAGTGAGCACTCTTTCATCATCTGCTTTATTTTTATTCTGTTTCTCTGTCTGCTTTTCCTTTCTGGAAATACTGGGTCACGATTTGCTTGTCTCAGAGATTACCATGTCTCTTTTTCTTATTCTTCTTCTCCTCACACCTTAAGCACATAGACCTCATTCCCAAATGCAGTTACCTCCACACTGCTGAACAGGGTTTTCCCCGTCTCTGCAGGTAAGACGGCCTCTCTTCCTACCAGGAGCCAGACCATCACCTACTCTGTCCATTCAGAGCAGGAGGCTGATGCCAGGAGGGAGGTCAGCTGCTGATTTCTGCCAAAAACACCAATTACATTTCACATCCTTGGCTGGGAAGAAATTCGGCTGGCTCCAGATTGTTACTCTCTGTGTTTCAGCTCTGGGTTCTCCCATAATTAACACAATCCCCCAGGCTCAGAGCCCCAAAGATATTAGGTTGAGTCTCGAAGAAACAGGTATGTGAGCAAGAAAGCTACCTAGTGCATTCCCTCACGTATAAAAATATAGTACCGTAATTACATTCCATTTTAACCTCCTCGGCAGTGCTCCCTGAGGGAGAGGAACCCATCTGTCCTACACTCTCAGCTCCAAGCAGAGTAGAGCTCTATACTTTGGAGGCTCATTACAATACTTGTTAATGCACTGATGAGTCTGCACCCTCCCATATTCAATCTTTGTGCTACAGAGCCGGGAATCCACCAGTCAGCCTGCCTGTGGAATTGATGAGGAATGATGAGAGGCAGTTGTCAAAAATAGTAACAGAGAGTGTGGTATTATGAAAATATTACTGGAGTCAGAGATGGCTCTAGGTTATACTGGCTCTTCCAGGGACCCTATCCTGTTGGATGCTGCCTTATGGTGAGAAGTCCCGAGGTTTACATACATGTGAATATGTGTTTGTGTATATGTTTCTGAGTATATGACGCCTATGAGTCATAATCTCTCTCCACCACCACCAGGGCAAAGCAGGTAGAGCTTGCATGCCCATCATCATACTTGCTTGGCCAAAAGGCTGCCTTTTTGGAGCTTCTTTTCCTTTATAGGTCTGCCTTTGATATGTCTCTTAACATGATTCACCTATATACAAACAGGGAAGGGTATGAAGGGGCACAGAGTGCAATTTACTTTGGGTCTTTAATTTCTGCCTAGGGCTCAGGGCTCCATTCCTCACTTTAGGAAATCCACCCGCTTCTAGAGAGAATATAAAACAAACAACAAGGAATCTCAATTTGCTGGGAAATTCCAAAGGGATGGTCATCTTAACACACTGCCACTGTTAATCAAAGAAATCATTAACTACAGTTGTGTAGCTGTTATAGCTCTACAGTTGTGGTTTAGACTAGAGAGCGTTTTCAGATAGATATGGTCTCTATATTTGATCTCTATAACAACATCATGAGATAGATAGGACAGACATTACTGAATTTTATGAATGAGGAAACCAAGATCCAGAGAGGTAAAAGTGAATATCAAAGTCATATAAGCTAGCAAGTGATGGAGTTACAACCCAAACTAGGCTTTCTAATCCCAAGGCCGGGGCTTCTTCAGATTGCCTGTTTCAATTTTACCATCAAAGTTATCCTGCCCTTTGATCACTCTCTTTGTAGCTATAAGTATTTTTTTTTAGCAAAGAAACCCAACTTCCTTTTTTCCCTCCTTTTTGCAGACTTTTGTTGCTAAGTTTTCATTTATTCTCAGCACCTTATTCTCCCAGGAGGCAACAAAGTAGAGTGGAAAGAACTCTGGATTTGAAGTCAAGCAGGCCTGAGTTTGAACTCCAGCTTTGACAATTATATGCTGAGTGACCTCAAACAAGTTAATCAACTTCTCGGAGCCCATCTTCCTGATGAGTAAAACAGAAAGAATATTACCCTATCTCACAGGTTGCTGGAAGAGTCAAATAAGAAAACAGAGATAAAGGTCTTAGCACAGAACCTGGAACACAGTAATAGTTAAATAATATGGAAGCCCTTCCCCACTCCTCCACCACCTCAACTTGCTAGGCTAGTCTGAAAATATACACTATATCTTTCCCAGAGAGTTGAAATGCAGGCTTTGATTTATGTGTACACTTGTCTTACTGTAAAATCGGTTGGCTGGCATTTCATTTCTTGATGATTTATCAGCTGAAATTTCCATAATCTTTCATTGGCTAATTGAGATAGTCTGGGGACTTATGACTTGTAAGTGTGTGTGTGTGCACACACAAATGTGTTTCTAAATCATGCAAAGGCTTGGGGCGCCTGGGGGTCTCATTCAGTTGAGCGTGCGACTTTGGCTCAGGTCATGATCTTGTGGTTTGTGAGTTTGAGCCCCGCATCAAGCTCTGTGCTGACAGCACAGAGTCTGGAGTCTGCTTCGAATTCTGTGTCTTCCTCTCTCTCTGCCCCTCCCCTACTCACATTCTGTCTGTCTGTCTCTCTCTCTCAAAAATAAATAAATATTAAAAAAATAAATCATGCAGATTCTGGATATTAACCCTTTATCTGATATGTCATTTGCAACTATCTTTTCCCATTCCGTTGGTTGCCTATTAGTTTTCTGGGTTGTTTCCTTGGCTGTGCAGAAGCTTTTAATCTTGATGAGGTCCCAATCATTTATTTTTGCTCTTGATTCCCTTGCTTTTGGGGATGTGTCAAGTAAGAAATTGCTGCGGTGGTTGCTGCGGCAGAATCTATAAGGAACTCACCAAACTACACACTCGAAACACAAACAACCCAGTGAAGAAATGGGCGGAAGATATGAACAGACACTTCTCCAAAAAGGACATCCAGATGGCCAACAGACACATGAAATGATGCTCAGCATCGCTCCTCATCAGGGAAATACAAATCAAAACCACACTGAGATACCACCTCATACCAGTCAGAGTGGCTAAAATGAGCAAATCAGAGAACTCTAGATGCTGGCGAGGATGTGGAGAAACGGGCACCCTCCTACACTGTTGGTGGGAAGGTAAACTGGTACAGCCCCTCTGGAAAACAGTGTGGAGGTTCCTCAGGAAACTAACAATAGAACTCCCCTAGGACCCAGCAATAGCACTGCTAGGAATTTACCCAAGGGATACAGAAATGCTGAGGCATAGGGGCACATGTACTCCAATGTTCATAGCAACACTCTCCACAACAGCGAAAACATGGAAAGAGCCTAAGTGTCCATCAACAGATGAATGGATCAAGAAGATGTGCTTTATCTATACCATGGAATACTACATGGCAATGAGAAACAATGAAATCTGGCCATGTGTAGCAACCTGGATGGACCTTGAGGGTGTTATGCTGAGCGAAATAAGTCAGGCAGAGAAGGACAAATGTCATATGTTTGCACATATAGGAGGATTAGGAGGAACTTGACGGAGGAACAAGGAGGAGAAGAAGGGCGGAAATGGTGGGGGAAAGGGAGGGAGGCAAACCATGAGAGACTCTTGAATGCTGACAAAACCTGGGGACTGATGGATGTGGGGGGGAGGGGAGATGGGCATGGAGAAGGACACTTGTGGGGATGAGCACTGGCTGTTATGTGGAAACTAATTTGACAATAAACTATTTGTAAAAAAAAATAAATCATGCAAACGCTTAAGTTAATATTCAAAAATTATTTCTATTCTCTAAATCTTTCTTGTTAACCTCATCTAGAACCTAAAGAAAGGGCTGGGTTGGCCTCACTTGAATAGTGAGCTGATTTCATTGACCTTGTTCTGAATATGATCATCCTGCAGGAACTCAGGTTTATGAGTTCAGATCTCACAATGCCAGCACCAGCTTCCAAATGCAGTTTCTAAGGAAGGATGCATCAACTAGCAGCCAATTTCCTGTGCACTGTCTTGGGACAGTAGTGTGGCTTAGTTCTCACACCTGGATCTTTCCCTGTCGTCATATTTTCCTCATGAAGGAGCTTCAAACAATGTGACTTTAAGGGAAAAGGAGTTGGTAGGCAAAAATAAACCAGGGTGTAGAAGATTCCAATGGCAAGAGGGGCAGAAAAACCTTTAAAATATTTTCTTTATACATTTTATCATGGTTTTACTGGTTGCAATGATGTCATTGTTGTCATTTTAAACATTTTTATTGTGAAATGTTCTAAGCATATTTAAAACTTAACAATATGATGAAATGCCTTGTACCCACCCACACCGCCAGCTTTAATAGCTATCAACAGTTTGCTATACTTGTTTGAGCTATTTCCCTCCCTTTTGCTGGAGTGGTTTTTTGTTTTTGTTTTTAATTTTTTAATGTTTGTTTATTTTTGTGAGCGGGGAAGGAGAGAGAGAGAGGGAGACACAGAATCTGAAGCAGGCTCCAGGCTCTGAGCTGTCATCACAGAACTCGATGAGGGCTTGAACCCTTGAACCATGAGATCATGACCTGTGCCGAAGTCGGACACTTAACCGACTGAGCCACCCAAGCACCCCTAGAGTGTTTTAAAACAAATCCAAAAGACTGTATCATTTCACCCTAAATACTTCAGTTTTCATCTCAGAAATAAAAGGATATTTTGTTGCATAATCACAGTGAAGAAATAATTACTTAATAACATTCATCTAGTGATTGCTCTATATTCATTTACTGAATTCTATTTAAGAATGTACTTTTAGGGGCTCCTGGGTGGCTTAGTCGGTTAAGCGTCCGACTTTCGCTTGGGTCATGATCTTGCGATTCGTGGGTTCGAGCCCCGCGTCGGGCTCTGTGCTGACTGCCAGCTCAGAGTCTGGAGCCTGTTTCAGTCTGTGACTCCCTCTCTCTCTGACCCTCCCCTGCTCATGCTGTCTCTATCTCTCTCCTAGAAATAAATAAAACATTAAAGAAAAATGTACTTTTATAGTTGACTTTTTTGACTCAAATTACTTTGTGAAGAGGAATTTAATACTGTTTTTTTCAAAGGCCATGTGTATTTCTAATGAATCATTAAATACTGCTATTATATGGTGGAGAAAAAACCCAGAAGACTCTATCAGTACTATATACTGCCTCCATTCCACTCTAATTATTAACCCTTAAAATTCTACCTTCAGAAATGGATGGCCTTTATGAAAATGCAGATCTCTGTAGAGCAGTTTTCCTTCATTCATGAACTTCAAGAAACTGAGGGGCATATTAGAGAGAAGAAAAAGTCAGTTATTGGACAGAACAAAGACAATGAAGTATTGGGCATTCAGGCGTGGGGGCTGCAGAAATTGTAGAGGGAGCTACTTAAGGCCAACCTAGGGATATTTAATTGCCTAATCAAAACCGCTGATCTCGCTGACCTCTTTCTCTTCTAAGGCAACCCAAACCGTAAAGACTCAATGGTTTTATCTGCAATGGGAATACTAGGCCTACTAGATGACATGTGTCCATTTTGATGACCCTAGCCCTAATCCAGTGGGAACTCCTGCTTTCGACTACTGTCTGGCATCCAAGAATTTTTCTTTTAAAGACCAAAAAAAGACAAATATAGGTGACTGAATTTAATAGCATTCCACAGCAGCGTGGTAGAGGAAAACTTAGGAAAGCCCCATCTGCTTCCTTGTACATTTCTGGTGGGAGTGTAAATTGCCTTGGTGAACAGAGATTGTTGACAATATGTATTAATAACTATAAAAATGTGCCTTTGCTTGAAACTGTCAGTTGTACTTCTAGGAAACAAATACTCTTAAAAATAGGCAAGAGGGGAATAGGTCTCGTGGCAAGATGGCGGAGAAGTAGGGAGCTCCGTGCGTTTCCCCTGCACCCATCTCTCAAACAGAGAAGGCCTGAAGTCGTAGGACACTGAGCCACAGGAGTCTGGGAAGAGAAAGAGACAGAGTACACTGGGAAGGAAACCTCATTAGTGCGTGAGTGCGAACTGGGGAAGATAAAAGAGGCCGGGACCGGAGACACGGAGGGAGGGGAGGGAACCCGGCTTGCGGGCAGCCGCGGTGAGTGATGAGCCGCAGCGAGCCGCGGTGAGCTGCCGTGAGTCCAGGGGAAAGGAAAGAGAAGCTGAGACTGCTCGTAGAACCGTCCCTGGAGAAGAGAAAAACCTCGGCTTGGAAAGAGAGCGTTTTTAGTTCTGGCTGGGGTGCTGACTTTGAACTAGGTGCCCCCAGTCCCAGAAGGCGCCAGAAAAACTGCACTGCAGCGCTCCCGGTACCATCCCCGGCGGCGGCGGCCGCGCAGCGGTGGCGCGGCCGCTGTGGGCCTGAAGCTGCTGCGGTCCCCACACGCACTTGTGGCGCGGAGGCCTCCGGGCAGTAGGGAAGCTGCGAATTGAGGGACTGTTTCCACCTGAGGGACTGTTTCAGGCGGTATAAACAAAGCCCGGGGACTGGGACCTGGAAACAAGGCCGGGCCGGGCGTGGAGCATAGAACTCCGCCCACCTTGGCTATGTCCTCAGCACAGGGAGATCGGACCCTAAGGACTGATTTGCAACACTTGGTTGAGAAGGGAATGGGGCGACTCCATTGTTCTCCCCACGGCCACCAAGGCGGGGCCTCAGGGAGGGGCCAGCGGGACAAAGTGGAGGCGAGACCTGCCTACACCAAACCACATCCATCCCCGCCAGAGAGCTGTGTTGTTGTTATTGTTGTTTTACCTGAGCCTGGGGCAAGACCAACATGGATTCACTGCCATGATTAATCCTAGATTCATAGAACCCCCCTTTTCTAATTGGTAACCTCCACTGTGCTGGTCGGGGCACTCTGGTCACTGGCTTAAAGAGTCACATTTAACCCACTCTCTAGATGTACACTCTACAGCTCCACCGCTACCTTTTTCTCTCTCTCTGGAGCATCAGACTGTATAGTTTCTCAGAGTGCCTCTCAGTCTCTGCCGGGTCATTTCATTTCCAATTTCGCTTCCTCCTCGCCCTGTTATTTGTCTCTTTGTATATGCTCTTCCATCAAAACTTCATACGCCTCGCTTTTTATTTGTAGCTGGGAATTCTGCTTTTATGCCTTTAGACTGTCCTTTTACTTTTGGGTTTTTTCTTTTTTTCTTTTCTTTTCTTCTTTTTTCAATTTTTAATTAATTTTAATTTTTATTATCTATATTCCCTCCTTCCTCTTTTTTCTTTTTTATATTGTTTTGTATTTTGTCCCCTCCTTTCTTTTCTTTTTCTTTTTCCCTTTCAGTTTGCATGCTTATTGGTTTTGTCTGTGTGTTTGTGTACCTTTGTTCCCTCTGTGGTTGTCTGTTTTCTTTTTCCAGGGCTACCTCAAGAAAAAAGCCAAAGTACACATGGTGGAGAGTCCCAAATACCACTACGAGTAGGGAAACAAAATAACCAACCTCTCAACAAGAGACACCATTCAAAGAACACTTCCTGAATGGAGAGGACCTGAACAGTCAAAGAACCCTCTTTAATACAGCAGAACTCGCAGGGGCAGAGTGTACAACAAGCTTGTAAAATTAACAAGAGATAGAAAGCTAACCAAAATGACGAAATGGAAGACCTCTCCTCCAAAGAAATGCCAGGAAGAAATGACAGCTAAAGAACTGCTCAAAACAGACAATAAGCAACATAACTGAACAGGAATTTAGAACAATAGTCATAACATTAATCGCTGGGCTTGACAAAAGCATGGAAGACATCAGAGAAACTATTGCTACGAACACTAGAGAGTTCAAAAAGTTGTGATGAATTTAAAAATGCTATAGATGAGATACATAATAAAATGGAGGCATCCAATGCACGGATTGAAGAGGCAGAAAGGAGAATAAGTGATTTAGAAGAATTATAGAAAAAGAGGAAGCTGAGAAAAAGAGAGATAAACTGATACAAGAACATGAAAGAAGAGTTAAGAGCTCAGCGATACAATCAAACGGAACAATACCCATATCATAGGAATTCCAGAAGAGGAAGAGAGAGGGAAAGGTGCTGAAGGACTCCTGGAACAAATTATAGCAGAAAACTTCCCCAACTTGAGGAAGGAAGTAGATGTTGAAATTCAAGAGGCACAGAGAACTCCCCTCAGACATAACTTCAATCGATCTTCCGCAGGACATATCATAGTGAAACTGGAAAAATATAAGGACAAAGAGAGAATTCTGAAAGCGGCTAGGGAGAAAAGGGCCCTACGATACAAAGGGAAACCTATCAGAGTGGTGACAGACCTATCTACTGAAACTTGGCAGGCCAGAAAGGAATGGCAGGAAATCTTCAATGTGATGAACAGAAAAAATATGCAGCCAAGAATCCTCTATCCAGCAAGCCTGTCATTCAGAATAGAAGGAGAGAGAAAAGTCTTTCCAAATAAACAAAAATGGAAAGAATTTGTCACCACTAAACTAGCCCTACAAAAAATCCTGAGGGGGACTCTCTGAGGGAAATGTTGCAAGGAACACAAGATACTAGAGACACCACCACAAGCATGAATCCCACAAACGACACAATGACTCTAAACCCATATTTTTCAATAATACCCCTAAATGTAAATGGGCTGAATGCTCCAATCAAAAGACATAGGGTAGCAGAATGGATAAAAAACCAAAATCCATCTATTTGCTTTCTACAAGAAATGCATTTTTGACTGGAGGATACCTTCAGATTAAAACTATGGGGATTCAGAAATATCTAGCATGCTACTGGAAGTCCAAAGAAAGCTGGCGTAGCTATACTTATATCAGACAAACTGGACAGTAAACAAGGGATGAAGAAAAGCATTATATAATAATTACAGGGTCTATCCATCAGGAAGAGTTAACAATTATAAATGTCTACCCACCAAATATGGGAGCACCTAAAGATATAAAACAATCACAAACAGAAACAATCTTATAGATAAGAATGTGCTAATAGTAGGGGACTTTAATGCTTCATTTACAGCAATGGATAGATCTACTAGACAGAAAATCACTAAAGAAACAATGGACTTGAATGACACATTGGACCAGATGGATTTGACACATATTTAGAACTCTACACCCTGAGGCCATGGAATTCACTTTCTTCTCAAGGGCACATGACACATTCCCCAAGATAGGTCACATACTGGGGCATAAAGCAGCCCTCAATAAATATAAAAGAATAAAGATCATACCACGCACTCTTTCAGATCACAATGCTGTGAAATTTGAAATCAATCACAGGAAGAAGTCTGTGATAAGAGGCCTATTTCAAGAAATTAGAAAAAGCGCAAGTGCAAAATCTAACAGCACCTAAAGGAACTAGAGGGAGAGCCACAAGAGCACTCCAAACCCAGTAGGAGAAGAAAAATAATAAAAATAAATAAAAATCAGAGCAGAAATAAACAATATAGAAACCAAAGAAACAGTTGAACAGATCAATAAATCAAGAGTTGGTTTTTTGAAAAAATAAACAAAATTGACAAACCTTTAGCCAGGCTTCTCAAAAAGAAAAGAGAGAGCACCCAAATAGACAAAATCATGAATGAAAATGGACTTATTACAACCAAATCCTCAGAAATACAAGCAATTATCAGGGAATATTATGAAAAGTTATATGTCAACAAATTGGACAACTTAGAAGAAATGGACAAATCCTGAACACACACTCACTACCAAAATTCACACTGGAAGAGATAGAAAATCTGAACAGTCCCATAACAAGTGAAGAAATTGAATCAGTTATCAAAAATCTCCCAACAAATAAGAGTCATGGGCCAGATGGCTTCCTGGGGAATCCTACCAGACATTTAAAACAGAATTAACACCCATTCTTTTCAAGCTATTCCAAAAAATATAAATCGAAGGAAAATTTCTGGACTCATTTTACAAAGCCAGCATCACTTTGATTCCCAAGCCAGAGAACTCAGCAAAAAAAGAGAACTACAGGCCAATATCCTTGATGAATATGGATGCAAAATCCTCAACAAGATACTTGCAGATCGAATTCAACAGCACATAAAAAGTATGATACACCATGATCAAGTGGGATTCATTCCTGGGTTACAGGGCTGGTTCAATATTCGAAAATCAATCAATGTGATACATTACATCAACAAAAGAAAAGATAAAAAACATATGATCCTGTAAATAGATGCAGAAAAAGCATCTGACAAAAACAGCATCCCTTCTTAATAAAGACTCTCGAGAAAATCAGAATAGAAGGAACTTACTTAAACCTCATAGGGGCACCTGGGTGGCTCAGTCGGTTAAGCGTCCAACTTTAGCTCAGGTCATGATCTCATGGTTCATGGGTTCGAGCCCCACATTGGGCTCTGTGCTGACAGCTAGCTCAGAGCCTAGAGCCTGCTTCAGATTCTGTGTCTCCCTCTCTCTCTGACCCTCCCCTGCTCACACTGTCTCTCTCTCTCAGAAATAAATAAAACATTAAAAAAAATATATCATAAAACTGATCTATGAGAAGCCCTCAGCTAATCATCCCCAATGGGGAAAAACCGAGAGTGTTCCCCCTGAGATCAGGAACACAGCAGGGATGTCCACTCTCACCACTGTTGTTTCACATAGTGCGGGGAGTCCTGGCATCAGCCATCAGACAACAAAAGGAAATCAAAGGCATCAGAATTGGCAAAGAAGTCAAACGCTCACTTTTCGCAGACGACATGATATTCTACATAGAAAACCCAACAGACTCCACCAGAAGCCTAACTAGAACTGATCCATGAATTCAGCAAAGTTGCAGGATACAGAATCAACATACAGAAATCGGTTGCATTTTGGGGCGCCTGGGTGGCTTAGTCGGTTGGGCGTCTGACTTTCGCTTAGGTCATGATCTTGCGGTTCGTGGGTTCGAGCCCCGCATTGGGCTCTGTGCTGGCTGCCGGCTCGGAGCCTGGAGCCTGTTTCAGTCTGTGACTCCCTCTCTCTCTGACCCTCCCCTGCTCGCGCTGTCTCTCTCTCTCTCTCCTAGAAATACACAAAACATTTAAAAAGAAAAAAAAAAGAAATCGGTTCCATTTTTATATACCAGCAATGAAGCAACAGAAAGAGAAATCAAGAAACTGATCCCATTCACAATTGCACAAAAAACCATAAAATACCTAAGAATAAACCTAACTAAGGATACAAGAGATCTGTATGATGAAAACTATAGAAAACTTATGAAGGAAACTGAAGAAGACACAAAGAAATGGAAAAACATTCCATGCTCATGGACGGGAAGAATAAATAAGGTTAAGATGTCATTACTACCCAAAGCAATCTACACATTCAATGCAATCCCAATCAAAATGGCACCAGCATTCTTCTCAAAACTAGAACAAACTATCCTAAAATCTGTATGGAACCACAAAAGACCCCAAATAGCCAAAGGAATATTGAAGAAGAAAACCCAAACGGGAGGCATCACCATCCCAGACTTTAGCCTCTACTACAAAGCTGTCATCATCAAGACAGTATGGTATTGGCACAAAAGCAGACACATAGACCAATGGAACAGAATTGAGAACTCAGAAGTGGACCCAAAAGTATACAGCCAACTAATCTTTGACAAAGCAGGAAAGAATATCCAATGGAAAAAGACAGCCTTTTTAATAGATGGTGTTGGGAGAACTGGACAGCAACATGCAGAAGAATGAAACTAGATCATTTTCTCATACCATGCACAAAAATAAACTCAAAATGGATAAAGGACCTGAACGTGAGACAGGAAACTATCAAAACCCCAGAGGAGAAAGCAGGAAACAGCCTCCTTGACCTCCACCGCAGCAACTTCTTACTTGACACATCCCCAAAAGCAAGGGAATTAAGAGCAAAAATAAACTGTTGGGACCTCCTCAAGATTAAAAGCTTCTGCACAGCCAAGGAAACAACCCAGAAAATTAATAGGCAACCGATGGAATGGGAAAAGATAGTTGCAAATGACATATCAGATAAAGGGTTGATATCCAGAATCTACAAGGAACTCACCAAACTACACGCCCGAAACACAAACAACCCAGTGAAGAAATGGGCAGGAGATATGAACAGACACTTCTCCAAAGAGGACATCCAGATGGCCAACAGACACATGAAACGATGCTCAGCATCCCTCCTCATCAAGGAAATACAAATCAAAACCACACTGAGATACCACCTCACGCCAGTCAGAGTGGCTAAAATGAGCCAATCAGAGAACTCTAGATGCTGGCGAGGATGTGGAGAAACGGGCACCCTCCTACACTGTTGGTGGGAATGTAAACTGATGCAGCCCCTCTGGAAAACAGTGTGGAGATTCCTCAAAAAATTAACAATAGAACTCCCCTATGACCCAGCGATAGCACTGCTAGGAATTTACCCAAGGGATATAGGAGTGCTGATGCATAGGAGCACATGTACCCCAATGTACATAGTGGCACTCTCAACAATAGCCAAAATATGGAAAGAGACTAAGTGTCCATCAATGGACAAATGGATCAAGAAGATGTGGTTTATCTATACGATGGAATACTACATGGCAATGAGAAACAATGAAATCTGGCCACGTGTAGCAACATGGATGGAATGTGAGGGTGTTATGCTGAGCGAAATAAGTCAGGCAGAGAAGGACAGATACATATGTTTGCACGTATAGGAGGATTAGGAGGAACTTAACGGAGGACCATGGGATAGAAGAAGGGGGAAAATAGTGGGGGAGAGGGAGGGAGGCAAACCATGAGAGACTCTCGAATGCCGAGAACAAACTGAGGGCTGATGGGAGTGGGGAGGAGGGGAAGGGCGGTGATGGGCATGGAGGAGGGCACTTGTGGGGATGAGCACTGGGCATTATATGGAAACCAACTTGACAGTAAACTATTTAAAAAAAAAATAGGCAAGAGGGACGCCTGAGTGCTTCAGTCTATTAAGCCTCCAACTCTTGATTTCGGCTCAGTTCGTGACCTCTCGGTTTGTGGAATTGAGCCCAGAGTTGGGCTCTGTGCTGATAGCTCGGAGCCTGCTTAGGATTCTCTCTCTCTTGCTCTCTCTTTGCTCCTCCCCCACTCACACCCCCACAAGCACCTCCTGGCTTTCTAAATAAATAAATAAACATTTTAAAAATAGATAAATTGATAAGACAAAAAGATGCATGTGAAACCAACAGATAAAGTACGTAGGTTTCACACTAACAAAAATAAGCAAGGAAACAGAGGACTTTTTAAAAACTATCGATAAAACAATGTAATAGCTATGTATAGGACTTTGTACTCTCTATAAAATACACCTTATTCTCTTCTATTAATGGAATATTGACTACTGATCATGTACTTAGCCTATTAGAAAGAATAGTATAATTCAGATCCATTTTTAAAAGTAGAGGTTTTATAGACTACCTTCTCTTACCATGAACCTGTAAAATAAGAAGAAAATAACAAAATTTAAACCCCTAAATCCTTAATCACTTGGAAATTAAGACACATGCCTGTAATTTTAGAATCAAAGAGGAAATAAAAACTAAAATTCTTCATTTTTATAGAAAATAATGGAAAAGCACAATTTAAAAACTATAGGATACAGTTAATGCTCTACTCAGGAAAAAGTATAAAGTTTGAAAATAAATGCATTAATATTTCAACTTAAGAGAAACTTGGAAAGGACAATAAAATAAATTAAAACAGGGGTGCCTGGGTGATTCAGTCAGTTGAGCATCAACTCTTGATTTTTGGCTAAGGTCATGATCCTAGGCTCTTGCAATTGCACCCCACGTCAGGCTCCAAGTTGAGTGTGGAGCCATCTTAGGCGTCTCTCTTTCTGCCCCCTCCCTCTAAGTAAATAAACTAACTATCTAAAAGAGAAAGGATAAATCATAAGAGAGGATTTCATTTTTAAAAAGCTGAAATTAAGGGCGCCTGGGTGGCTCAGTTGGTTAAGTGTCTGACTTTTGGTCTCAGCTCAGGTCATGATCTCATGGTTTGAGTTCGAGCCCTGCCTTGGGCTCCATACTGACAGTGTGGAGCCTACTTGGGATTCTCTCTCTCCTCCCTCTCTGCCCCTTCCCATTCATGCTTGTTCTCTCTCTGTGTCCCTCTGTCTCTCTCTCAAAAATAAACTTTTTATTAAAAAATCTGAAATTAACAAAATAAAAATGAAACTATTGTACAAAGGATAATTCAAATCAAGATCAGGTTCTTTCATAATCCTGATTATGGAAAAAGAGAAAGCAAAACAAAACAACACAATACTAATAATGGAAAGGGGATATACTCATAGACAGTGTGCTGGTAAACATTTAAGAATTGGTCCTCAAAAAAAAAGCCACTATTTGTAGTGCTTGCTGACTTCCAGAATGCAAAGACTTCCACCATGGTGGATTTTAAGCTACCTATGTGTAGTCACTAAACCCAAAGATGAAAAAAAATGTGCACAACTGGCAAGCCACGTCCAGCACACCACTGGATAGATATAAAAATAATTATAAGGGAAAATTAGGTGCAACTTATGGCACACAGTTGAAAAAAATCTATTAAATTTTACTTTATTTTACCTATGGAGAAGTAACAAAACTGCAAGCGGAGCGCCTGGGTGGCTCAACCAGTTAAGCATCTGACTTCGGCTCAGGTCATGATCTTGTAGTGTGTGAGTTTGAGTCCCGTGTCGGGCTCTGTGCTGAGAGCCTGGAGCCTGCTTCAGATTCTGTGTCTCCCTCTCTCTCTGCCCCTCCCCTGCTCATGCTCTGTCTCTCAAAAATAAATAAACATTAAAAAAATCTTCACAAAACTGCAAGAATCTAATAACTCTAGGTCAGATTAGACAGGTGATTAAAATCACTATATTGTACACCTGAAACTAATATAACACTGTATGTTCACTAACTGGAATTTAAATTAAAATGTAAACTATAAATAAATAAAAGTATTTTTGTAAAAAAAATGTGGTTTTTTTAAAGACCCCATGTTTCAATGGTTTGGAAGCCAAGTTCCATAAATGTTTTGGAGAAGAGATTGTCCCCATGCTGTTTAAGCTACTGAAGACCACAGAGGAAGATAAAAAGATTCCAAACCCATTTGATAAATCTAGTATAACCACAATACCAGAAACCTAAAAAAGATATTGGGAATAGTAAGACTACAGATTGATTTCACTTCTGAATATATACAGAAAAATTCTAAATAAAATAAAAAAATGAAATCCAAAAGGGCAACAAAAGAATAAAATACTATAAGCAAACAGGGTTTATTTCAGAAATAAAAGAATGATTCAACATTAGAAAATATATCAACATATAGAGTTATATTAATACATTCTAAAAAGTTTTTATTTTTTATTTTATTTATTTTTAATGTTTATTTTTCAGAGAGAGAGAGTGAGTGAGCATGTGTGTGTGTGTGTGTGTGTAAGGGGCGGGGGTGGGGGAGGCGGTGGACACAGGATCTGAAGCAGGCTCCAGGTTCAGAACCATCACAACAGAGCGCGATGCAGGGCCAGAACTCACCAACCGTGAGATCCTGACCTGAGCTGAAGTCGAACAGTTAACTGATTGAGCCACCAGGTGCCCCTCTAAAAGGTTTTTAAACAAAACTCAGCAGCCAATCCAAATTAAAACTCTAAATAAATGATAACTTTTAAGTATTCTAAAAAACAAATAGCAAACATTACACTAAATGGTGAAAATGCTGAAGTCCTTCCCAGATCATGAACAAGGCAAGGATGTCTGATATTACCACCATTATCAGCAGGACTCAAACCCGTGAACAGTGAAATCATGACCTGAGCTGAAGTCAGGCACTTAACTGACTGAGCCACCCACCCAGGTGCCATTAAAAACATTCAGCAGTGTTTTTAATGTTAACTGAGGCAAAAGAAAATGAGAAAATTAAATAAATGGCATAAATATCGGTTTAAAAGAAAAAAAAGTACTTCAGATAAACCTAAGAGACTCTAGTTTTTTTTTTCTTAGTTAAGAGACTTTATTTGGTAAGATTATTATATTATATACAAGAAAATATATAAAACCAAGAGCTTTTCTTCATATACTGTTTTAAATGGAAATAGAAAGGCAACTCATTCACAACAGGGACAAGACCATAAAATACCTAAGGATCAATTTAGCAAGAAAGCTAATATACCTATTTGAGGAAAACAATAAACTATTAAAGAGGTTAGAGATAACACCATGACTTTAGGAAAATTTATCATCATTTCTTTCTAAAACTAATATATCACTATAATGCAATGATAATCACAATCCAAATTGAGTATATTTTGTAATGGGATAAAATTATTTTAAGGTTCATCAGAGAATGACAACAAAATATCCAAGAATAGCAAGAAAATTATGACAAAGAAATAATAGATACTGCCTTATATTAAAAGTGACCATAAATCCACTATAATGAAAATGGTAAGGTATTGGCATATGGACAGAAAATTAAATCAGTGGAACAGAGTAGTCTAGAATAGGTCCAAGTACATATGGAAACCCAATGGTGGGGCAATGGGTGACAGATCCATTCAATGGGAAAAGGACTGTTGTGAGAATAAATGCTCTTGGCATTGTCGCTATTTATCTGAAAGAAAACAAATTTTCATATCCTAAAATAAGCTGTAAAGCCTTATATCCTAAAATAAATTGCAGATCTATTAACGACTTAAGATACAAAAAAAAAAGAAACTCACAAAAAATATGAAAAGAAAGTTTAAGGAGTGGAGACCTTCCTCCACAAGCCAAAAAAACCCCAAAAGCCATATAAGAAAATAAAGATAAATGGCGAACTGAAACCAAAAGAAAAATCACAACACATGTGACAGATAAAAGGTGTGATCACTAATATAATAATACATTAGATAGATAGATAGATAGATAGATAGATAGAATGATAGATAGATAATCTCCATCCCTCCTCTCACCTAACCAACATATTCTCTCTGTGTGTCTTCATTCTCGTGGTTTTACGTGTGACCTATATGCTGATCACATAGCATAGATTTACTCCCCTTTAAATTCATAGTGTCCAGCTTCGAGTGGGTTTCCAATGTTTCCTACTGATCCTGTATTTCTCTAAACAGCTCTCTCCACATCTACGCAGTGAATTCAAATCTTACAGTCCTCCAAGTTCCAACCTCATCATCTCCTTTCTCACTCGTAGTAAAAACACGGCAAATGATTTTATTTCCCTCTTTAAAAAGAAAATAGAATTCGCCCTAGAGAATTCCCTCAAATTCTCCCAACAAACCAACAAACGTACCTGAACCTCAATCATCTTTCGCTCCTGTCTGTTATAAGGAAATGATCTGTCTTCCTCTAGAAAGTTCATCCCTCTACCTGTGCACTGCCTCCCATTCTCTTGGGATCCTCGCTTGATTCATCATCCCCCCTCTTTCCTTCATTCAACTTCTCCCTGTCAAATGGCTCCTTCCTGTTGGCATGTAAAGATATCTATGTCTCCTATCATTAAAACGAAAGAGATCATCCATTTAAATCTTATGTAAATACTATACTCTCTTCCCTCAGGTTACATGACAGAGATTCTTCTGGTTATCCTTCTGATCACTCCAACTTTTTTGCCTGTACCTTAAATGCCAGTATTCAGACAGTTCTAACACATGAACTCTCTTAGGTGATCTCAATCATTTCTAAGATCCCAATACCACCTGTATGACTGTCCCTTGCTTATATATATACATTTAAAAAACTTTTTAAAATCCTTGTTGAGACATAATTAACATACCATAAAGTGCATCCGTTTTAAGGGGATGATTCAATGATTATTGGTAAATTACAAAACGGTGTAATCATTACCACAATCCAACTTTAGAATAATTCCATCATCCTGAAAAAGATCCTCATTTGCCTTGCTTATACTTATTTCAATCCCAAACTCCTATCTTAAAATTTAGACCCACATATCTAACTGCTTAGTGACATTTTCACTTGCATAACCACAGGGACCATGAACTCAGTGTTTCCAAAACCGAACACATCTCCTTCCCATACCCTTTTCCTTTAGAGCTGCTTCTTATCTGATGTTCCCCCAAATGAATGAATGGCACCACCGGCCCCTCAGAAATCCTGGGCATCATTCTTCTCTTTCTCATCCCCTATATCCAATTTTACTTCCTAACTATAACTTCCTAATTATAACTCAAATCTATCCCTTTCTATCCTTTATTGTTACTTCACTAGTTTTGTCCATCAGAATTTCTTCCTTAAACTAATCCACCCGTCTAACTATCCATCCATCCAACAAATGTGCACTGAGTGTCTACTGTATGCCAGCCACTGTGTTACAACAGTCACCTAATTGGTCCCTCTCTCTTTGGTCTTGAATCTTCTCAGTGTGTTCTTAATTTAGCAGCCAGACAACAAAATCTCTTTAAAAACACATGATTCCCATACATAAAAATGGCTTCATACTGACTTTTAATTGGCTTCCCTCTGACCTTGGGATGAATTTCAAACTTCATAACATGACTCTTAAGGTCTTTTGGGATCAGGGCCCTCTATGCCTTTCTAAATCTCGGGTCTCACCATATCCCTTGGATAAGTCCCTTAGTTATCTGAGTTTCCTCATTTGAAAAAAATGGGCATAACAACAGTGCATATCTCAGAGGTAGTTGAGAGGATTAAATGAGATAATGCATGGGAAGTACATAGCACAATGGTTGGCACATATGAAGTGTCAGTAAATGTCAGCTATGGAGGACAGTGATGACAAGGTTAGCCTTCTTCAACCTCCTGCCCCTCTGAACTCTTACAGTACTTCAAGTTGGTCTCACACAATTTAGCACTCAACTATTTTCTTTTGTATTGCTTTGCTTACTGCTGCTTCACACTATTAGTTACACTTCCCCAGCTAGACTACAATGTCCTTAAAGACAAAGATGGTGTCATACATACCTCCTCTAGCTCCCAGAGCACTTCAAACAATGCTAAGCACACAGTGGAGTTTAATAAATACTTTCTAATACAGATTCACAAAGGAAAAAGGGACATAGGTTTTACTGACTCTCTATAAGGGTAGTTATTGTTTAAAAGACCATAATAAAAGGGGCGCCTGGGTGGTTCAGTGGGTTAAGCATCCAACTTCAGCTCAGGTCATGATCTCACTGCCCATGGGTCCGAGACCCACACTGGGCTCTGTGCTGGCAGCTCGGAGCCTGGAGCCTGCTTTGGATTCTGTCTCCATCTCTCTGCCCCTCCCCCCCTCAAATATAAATAAATATTTTTAAAAAGATCATAAATAATGAACATCAAAGCCCTGGGGACACCATTTGCTTTTGCCTACTGGGCTAATGCTGTGTCACTGTGTTTGCAGCTGTACAGTGGGTTAGCAGTAAGCATGGGACTCAGCAGTGCTCACTGTAGGTCAGTGGTTTTCTTCAGATGGTTTGCTGCCAATATACTGTTTTTGACAGAAATGGAGTGTGAAAGCATGAAGATGTTTAATTCTACTCCCTGGAATGCAGACAATACACAATTTGCCTACTCGTGTGAGATTAGACTTTTTTTTTTTTACTCCTTCAATGTAAATGTTCCCTGCGCTACTAATAGAATATCAATTCCATTTCATTTGAAAGCCAATGGAATCCTCCTAAAATAGTTCGGGTTTCTAGGCTGATGACTGGGTGGCAATCAGAACCCCTGAATAGCCCCAGTAGGCCAGAAAACTCGGAGCTCTTCAGATGCTAGAAGACCCTCATGAACTTGGCAAGAACTCTGTTGTGTGTGCACTTGAGAGTAAACTGGCACATTGGGATGGTTTCCCCCTTCTTTTTCACATACTCTCTCACCGTCTACCATTGGACTCCTTTCCTGCCGTATCTTCTCACCTTCTCCAGTCCTCCTCATACCCTGTGATTGCCCCTCCACCTGACATGTTTCTAAGAAGACATCTTCATGTGCTCTGGGAGCCTGCTGATCTGTGCTGGAGCACAATTACTCGGATGCAGTGTGGGCATGGAGGAGCTAAAGGTGCAACTTTATGCTCTTATACAACATGGACTCCCATTGATAAAATGAAATTTTTTTGGTAGTAAAGTTTGATTGGTTTAGAAATTATCCCAAAGCCAGTGGTTGGCTTGTGCCTTTGAGGTTGCTAAGGAGAAGCCAGAACAGGCCTGGGATGTAGAGAAAACAGGAGAAACCTGCTCTGAACACAAGAGACAACATTTCTGATCAGAGGCAACAAAGGGCAATCTCTTCCAGTTGCGTCCCGGCTTCTCCTCTTGTATGGGGAAAACACGGCAGGCTTGAAAAGAACACTCTGAGGGAAAATATGGAGGTCAAATATGTCCTCGTGACGCACTTTAAACACCAGTTCTCTCCCTGGACATACATTCTTCTTTTCACATATACCCTCTTTACAATATCCCTCTCCACACACACACACACACACACACACACACACACACACACACACACACGAGACGAACACCCAGGCAGCCATCTATGTAATAGACCAATACCTAGCATGTACAAAGGCATGTAAGAGCACGTGCATGCTCTATGGAAAGCTTATCGCCACTAAGAAAGGCATGCACAAATACCATTCTACATACACACCATGTCATTCCCACATGGACACACACTTGCACAACACACCAAGAGTGGTTACCCAGATGGACATCTGTCCTCACCCAGTTCACAGGCAACAATAATATGCAACTTGCAAAACATGGTACATAGCGCCATTGATTGATGAATTTTGTCAGCTTTGCCCCTCACTTTTTTTTTTTTAATGTTTTTTATTTATATCTAGGAGAGAGAGAGAGACAGTGTGAGCAGGGGAAGATCAGAGAGAGAGGGAGTGACAGACCGAAACAGGCTCCAGGCTCTGAGCTGGCAGTCAGCACAGAGCCCGACGCAGGGCTCGAACACACAAACCGCGAGATCATGACCTAAGCGAAAGTCGGACGCTTAACCGACTAAGCCACCCAGGCGCCCCTGCCCCTCACTTTTTAAAAAATATTTATTTATTTTTGAAAGAGAGAGAATGCAAATGGGGGATGGGCAGAGAGAGGGAGACACAGAATCCAAAGCAGGCTCCAGGCTCTGAGGTGTCAGCACAGAGCCCAATGTGGGGCTTGAACTCACGAACTGTGAGATCATGACCCAAGCTGAACTCAGACCCTTAACTAACTGAGCCACCCTGGCACCCCTGCCCTTCACTTTTTTTTTTTTTTCTAGGAGAGAGAGAGAGACAGCGTGAGCAGGGAGGGTCAGAGAGAGAGGGAGTCACAGACTGAAACAGGCTCCAGGCTCTGAGCTGGCAGTCAGCACAGAGCCCGACATGGGGCCCGAACCCACGAACCGCGAGATCATGACCTAAGCAAAAGTCAGACGCTTAACTGACTAAGCCACCCAGGCGCTCCTGCCCTTCACTTTTAATACAACATGTGGTTAAGAGCAAAGCCTCACTCCACCACTTACCTGTGACTTTGTACAAATTAGTTACCTGCTCTGTGCCTCCATTTCCCCATCTGTAAAACGGGAATAATAATAGTACTTACCTCCTAAGGTGTTGTGGGGATTAAATGAGCTAAGGCACACAGTGCTCTTGGCAGTAATAAGAGTTTCTAGAACTGCCTGAGAAGGGGTAAGCTTGGATTGAGGATATGATCGAGGTGAGAGGAGTAGTGGGCATGGGCTGAGGTGGGGAATTCTTTTTCTATCCTGACAGAGTAAAGAGCTGATTCTCTGGGCGTACCTGCACTTCTCAGTAATCCCCACCAAAGGACACAGGTCCACCATTAATATTAACAATGTACCCACTCTTCCTGAGGAAATCTAGGTATTTGCAGTCATTGGGATATGGTATTTATTCACAGTCTGTTCAATTTTTGAAGTTTATTTATTTATTTTGAGAGAGAAGAGTGTGAGCAGGGGAGGGGCAGAGAGAGGGGGAGAGAGAGAATCCTAAGCAGGCTATGAACCAGACACAGGGCTCGAACTTACATACCATGAGATCATGACCTGAGCTGAAACCAAGAGTTGGACGCTTAATGGACTGTGCCACCCAGGCGCTCCTCATAATCTGTTTAAATGTGATCACATTAAGTATACTTTTGAGAGTAAATGTTTACTGTCGGCTTCTTTTGAAGCAATCAAGAGAAGCGCGTGTGGAGTGGAGACTACTTTTCCCTGGCAACAAGGTCATGCCCAGCCCTAGAAGGAGCACCCCACAAAGCAGTCTCAGGAAGGAAGTGCAGGTCCCCCAGTAAATTGACTGTGTGACTGGGGTTCGGTAACTTGGAGCTGTGTACGCTCTTTTCACCCCTCATTTGGGTCTCATGGCACAAAAACAATTGAGCAAGTACAAAACGCCTTCATGGGGGGGGGCGCTATGCTTCCCTCTGCCAACTCTGGTGGTAACCCTCCCTCTGCTCCCTACCCCATGAAGGGCTGTTAGGATGGAGCTGCTCCAGGCTCTCAAAAATAGGTTATCCTGAGGTTTGCCATGGAGCCAGGAGCACCAAGCCTCCAAAACAGACCACCTGTTCCTCCAGGGCTGTTTAACGAAGGGAAAAGAAAACATCTAACTTCTCTCATCCTCGGGCTCGTCATTTGTAAAATGTGAATACCACCAGAGTCTTATGGGGTCGTCACAAACATTAAGTGGGATTAGGAACAAGAATGCTTCTAGCACAGTGCCCAGCACGTTGAATTGGACAGGACCGAATAGGATTCTTTCACACGCCCAGTCCCTGCTCACCGTTATCACACTGCGGGACTTCTCTAGATAGGCAGGGGCAGAAAGGGTGTTTCAATGGCTGTGTGCATTATGGTGCTGGTGGTTGTTTTGGTTTTCCAGGGGATTTCATTTGTCTTTAGTTTGGTTTGTGTTTTTTGGTTGGACTGAAGCAAGAGAGATTGGAGGTACCAGGTAGGCTTGATAAGACGTTAGGTTGAATTTAAGAATTCCACCAACTTTCCAAGGGCACGTTGAAAATGGGGAACCTGGACGGGGTGTGCAGATTGTGGAGCAAGGAGGGGGTCCAAAATTCGGCAGGTGCTCTGGTCATTTGGTGAGTAACTTGGAATTTGGACACCAAAAAATAGGACCTGGAAGAGGAAGGTAGCAGACAGGAAAACGAGGCCATAATATGAGCTTCATCGTGCCAAAGAAAGTGTAGACACAGATTGAGAGGGAGTGCAGAGTGTCAATCGGAACAGTTGTGACTATGAAAACATGACTACACCAGAAAGGTTATATGCCCTACAAATGTGGCTGGGGCGGGGAGGAGGCCGGGGGCAGAGGAAAACCAAGATTAATCCTAACTCATTTCATCCTTACAACCTTGCCATGTGTCTATACCCTGCAAGTGGTCAAATGCAGTAGTTCATGTCCTCCAATTCCGTATTTCATTGGATATAGCAAGAATTGTCAGAAAGTGTTTGAAAAATAACCGAGCACGTTAGAGGACTGAAGAACGATAAAGCGTTTGCTTTCCTAGTATCAAAATGGGCTCTGCCCACACTTCAGACTCCACAGTTGATTTGGGTTTTTCATCTATATTAAATGTCAATTGCCATATACTTAATAGGATTGAATCTAATACTCTGAATTAATCGTTTCAGTGGTATAAATGAATAGACTGACCAGGTCGCTATGCATTTCTTTCCCATGTTTGTGAAAACCATTTTCGCCACTTATAATTCCACATTGGTTTCAAAATAGCCATTTTATTCTCACCAGGTGCTGGTAGCCCACATCTTCCTCAGGAGCTATTAAGTCGGCTCTCACAAAAATACAGAACATTTTGACTCATACACATTCAAAACATCCCAAAGAACTCTCTCTTTTTAAAATCACTAGAAATGAGGGGCGCCTGGGTGGCTTAGTCGGTTAAGCGACCGACTTTCGCTTGGGTCATGATCTCGCAGTTCGTGGGTTTGAGCCCCGCGTCGGGCTCTGTGCTGATTGCCAGCTCAGAGCCTGGAGCCTGTTTCAGAGTCTGTGACTCCCTCTCTCTCTGGCCCTCCCCTGCTCATGCTGTCTCTCTCTCCTAGAAATAAATTAAAAAAACATTAATTAAAAAAAAATAAAAAAAAATAAAATCACTAGAAATGAAAGTATGCGTCCCTTCCTGAAACTTTTCTTTTTCTCCTCCTCCTCCCTCTCCCTCTCCTCCTCCTTCACCTTTGCTTAGTGGCAGTAATCAAGAGGAATTTGGGCGGGATAACAGGCAAGTTTACTGAAGTATCAACTTAAAGACTCCCTTAGATTTTCTTGCAGAAGGGCAGTGAACTTTTTCCCGACAAGAGAAAATTTAATTCAGGAACTGAAAACGAGCAGCTTATTGAGCACAAGAACCCTTTTCAGTGTATCGCCTTCGCAGAGTTGTTGACGGGGTATTGAATGGGGTCATTCAACTGAGATTCCCAAGATTTTCAGTGCCACAATGAAAGTTGTAGTTCATGCATGTGATATTTGAAATTGATTGTAAGCATTTGGAAATCACTGTCCTCCCCGCCCTCGGAAATAAAGGTAACTACCTCTAGAAGTCCTGAGGTCAGGGACAGGCATCTGTGATAAAGGTGTGGTGCCCAGAAATATTACTAAGTACTACTACTACTACTACTAACAACTGCTCCCACTATTACTCCTACTCCTATCACTACGACAACCACCACTACTGCCACTCATTGGCCCTTGACTATCCCAGGAACGGTAGCAAGTGCTTTGTGTAGACTACCTTTCCCTTCAAGGGGCGATTAATCTGAGTTTTACAGATGATGAAACCGAGGCTCAGAGCCATTCTATGTTCAAGGTTACACCAGCTAGCACGACTCCTGTCTGCCCAGCTCCAAAGCTACCACAGCACACTGCATCCCAGAACCTACATACCATTTCTAGGAAGATGGAATTGTAGACACGGAGGCTTTGGAGCTGGGCAACTGGGCCCTGGGTTGGAAAGGTGGCTGGAAGCCAAGTGAGGAAGGGGAAAGAGTGGACCTACTGACTCCTATTACTAGCTACCCAGTTATGGAATAAACAGCTAGAGTTTCTATGCGTATCTGTGAGTCTGATCATTCTGTACTTCAAAAGGTGAATAACTACCACTCGATTTCTCCATTCACCTTCACCATCAAACTTCCGGTGGTCTGCATTTCCTTACAACTTAACTTTCTCCTTGACCTCTCTGAATCTGTCTTCCATCCTCATCTGTACACTGAACCTTCGCTCTCTAAGGTCACTAATGAGATCTTTTTGTATGGTGGGACTACTCCAATGGACTCTATCAAACCTTCCGCGCCCTGAAGGACTCCGGTCCTTTGCGGTTTTGGTCCTCTGTTTTCCCGGTGTTTCTCCTCCCTCCTGTTGTTTGTTTCTCTTTTGCTCTCCCCCAGCACTCCCGTCCCTTTCTCATACTCCTTACTCACTCCAAATCATCCTCACAATGAGACAGGAACCACTGGTGATGGACGAGTGGCATCCAAGTGGTGTGTACCTTGGCTTTGCCAAAGGAAGCATGATGGGGTGGTTGGGGCACAGGCTTTGGGGCTGAAGAACCTGGACTCTGTTACCGACTAGCAGCATGACCTTGGCAAATCACTTCAATCCCTCCATGTCTCAATGTTTTATCTGTAAAGCAGGAGTAATAATAGTGCTTACCTAATAGATTTGTTGTAAGGACAAAATGAGTTAATAGGGGCGCCTGGGTGGCTCAGTCAGTTGGGCCATGTTCAGGTCATGATCGCATGGCTCGTGAGTTTGAGCCCCACATCAGGCTCTGTGCTGACAGTTCAGAGCCTGGAGCCTGCTTCAGATTCTGTATCTCCCTCTTTCTCTGCCTCTCCCCTGCTCTCTCTCTCTCTCTCTCGAAAATAAATTAACATAAAAAAATTTTTTTGAAAGGATGAAATGAGTTATATATAAAGTGCTTACTTGGAATTTAGGAACTCTTCATTAAGTGTTCACTTAGTATAGCCTTTATGAAGGCAATTTCTAAAATGTTGATTATCTCCACAAATGAATCGTTACTTCTGATATTTAAATTTTTAAAGGCACACCATCCCTCTGTAATCTCATAAAAAGGTCCGCACTCTTTCCCCGACCTCTTTCCTGACCTCCAGATCAAGCAAGCCAGCTGCCTGCTGACTTACCTTCCTCTCTGATTCACTGTACAATAAACCTCTCATGTCTAAAAAGAACTCCATCTGGAGGTGCCTGGCTGGCTCAGTTGGTCGAGTGTGAGACTCTTGATTTTGGGGTTGTGGGTTTGAGCCTCGTGTTGGGTATGGAGATTACTTAAAAATAAACCTTTAAAAAAGAGGGGCATCTGGGTGGCTCAGTCGGTTAAACATCCAACTTCGGCTCAGGTCATGATCTCATGATCTGGTCCTTGTGAGTTAGAGAACCTACATCGGGCCCCCTGCTGACAGCTCAGAACCTGGGGCCTGCTTTGGATTCTGTGTCGCCCTATTTCTCTGCCCCTCCCCTACTCATGCTCAGTCTCTTAAAAGTAAAAAAATGTTAAAAATTTTTTTTCAATAACGAAAAAGAAATCCATCTGTACTCCCTAACTTAGTTAAAAGGCAACATATCCATTCAGCAACTCAAGCCAGAAACCTGGGGATCATCCAACTATTCTCTCACCCTTCACCCATTGCATCTAACTGATCACCAAGTAATATTGATTCTACCTCCCACAAATGATTCAAGTATATCCCCTCCTCCTTAACTCTACTACCACTGCTTTACGTTAGGCCTTTGTCTCTCCTTATATCAGTAAAAGCCACCTAAGTGGTTGGTCTCTTTGCCTTCACTTTTGACCCTTGACCCTTGCTCTATCCGCCATACTACAGCCAGAGCAATCCTGAAGAGCTGGCCTTATCCAGTTATTCACCTACTTTAAATCCTTCCGTAGCTCTCCAGAATCTTCAGGATAAAGTCCAAATACCTATGCATGGCCTACAAGGCCCTTCACTATCTAGGCCCTAGCTACTTCTCCACACTCACCTCTTACAATGGTTCTCATGTTGCAAACTTCTGGTGGTGCCCTGCACATCTCTGTGCTCTTTACCCTTCTGTGTTCTTACCTGTGGTCCCCCTCACTAACTTACCTCATTTTTGTTGGCAAAATTCTCCTCCTATTTCAAGAGAACTCTAGTGTGTTTCTTTCTCTAGGCTAGCTTGTCATCTTGCACTTTGCCTTCATTACAATAATTATCACTTGACACCGTATTTGACATTTTACCTGCCAGGTAAGTTCCCTGAGTTGAGGGCAGGGACCATTTCCTATTTATCTCTATCTACCCAGGGCCTAGCTGACCATTTTGCCCATATGATAGGCTCTCTGTCTCAGCAGAGGGAGTACTTTATTCTTCCTCCTTAAACCTTTTTCTATAAAATGCATTTTCTCTACGGAATTTCCCCTGATTACACCTACTTCACTCTACTCACTGCTTCATTTTATCATGGCTTGGGGGCTTGGAGAAGACTCTTCCAACAAACGGATTTGTGCTTTAATGATTTAGATTTGATTCTCTCTTCTAGCTCGACCACTCTAAAACACTGAAGGACCATCTACTGAAATCATCTACAGAAGTGGGGTTCTTAAAAATCAATTACCGGGGGAAAAAAACCCATCTGTTTTTACGCTTGGAGAAGCAGTCAGGCATCGATTCTTGCCCTTCCCAAACCAAACGCCCTTGCAGTGAGCAGTATGACCAAAAGGGAGAACACCGAGCCACCCACAGTAAGACTTTTGAAAGCTACTGAAGCTAAGAGCTGGGGGCAAGACAGAAAGCTGAAATTCCCCCTACTAAGGGAAGCCCTCCCTCCCTGCTCCTTGAAAAGGCTTGAGAAGCGCCAGAAAGAAATCAATCTGCCCATGGAGCTCCTGGGATGGACTAACAAACACATTGTGCTACAGCAGTTCCAGAGGGGAGGAAGATAGGGGGCACACGAAATATCCAGCAAAGTGCTTTCGTATGCTCAGTGCCCTAAAAGTTGCCGACAAGACTAAATAAGTAAAAGCGGAAAGCCTACACTTGCCTTCATTTGTACCCCCATACTGCATGCCGTTTGGATGCTTACGAGATACAGTGTTTTCTCTAGTTGGACTCCAAAGTTCCTGGAGGCCATCAATAGCATACGTTTCTTTTATAGTTCCCAAATTGCCCACCACACTGAGTACACAGTGTTTGCTGGAGAAACCCTTTGTTGCTGACCAATGGATTACTAAGTAGTTAACTATTTTTCTTCCCCTCGCTGTTTTCAGGAATGCTTGTTATTCACAAAACGGTGGAGTCCTGGAAGCCAAGAGGAAATATTCATCTGTTGGTATACATTTTCCCTTGGCTATGCATTAAACAGAGGTTTCCTTTGGCAATGTCAACAAAGGATGCCTGATGAGACAGGACAAAGAACTATATATAGAGAGCAAGTGGTCAGAGGAGCAAGGTCAAAGCATGCCCTCCCTTAACCAGCTTAAAGGAGTCTTGTCTCTGCTTCTATGTCCTTCCCGGGCTCTCCAGTCGCAACCAAAATAAAAAATATTTTCCAACTGGCTATCCCCTGAATTCTGAAAGCTGGGCCAGACTGGAACAAGACGCACGATTGAAGAATTCAGCTAACAAATCTGCGGTGATCCTAATCTCTGTTTCTGTAACAATAGGAAGAGTGCAGCGTTGTTTACTTTCTCAGGAGAACAGAGAAACAGGAGAAAGAACCAGGAGAGAGAGGCAGTATTTATGGCCCCTTTATGAAAAGTCAGTCTGTGACAAAAACATTTGTAGACAATAAGGAAGGGGAACAGGTTTGGCAAGAAAATAGCCTCTTCCAGTTTTCTCAGAAGTGCCTTAGCTGGTATCATCCACCCCCGCCCTACGTGAAAGGCCTGCTTTGCTCTGTGAATATAGTCATTCCCTATAGATAAATCTGGATTCGAGAAGATGCAAAAAACTCAAATCACCCTTTAGTGTCTGGTTCTCATGGCAGAAGGTATCCTACTATTTATTTCATTTTGGAAACTGTTTACAAGCGTTGATGGAGTCTCAAGTCCCTTCTTTAACTGCATTTCTAGTCCCAGGCCTTGTTCCAAAGCCTTCTGGATGCACAGGCTCTGTGCTGAATGAGTATAATGAGTACCCTGGATTCACCCTATTATTAGGAGGAAGTTTAGGGCATATCCCTAACCTTTCAGAAGGGATGATGTCATAGAGCACAGCCATGCTCTTCCATAAACCATGCTGGAGGGTTCCTGTCAGAGACACGATCCTAAACTGGAGAGTCAATGGAGTCAAGTCCCGAAATACACTCTCACCCTTGACATGTAATGCAGTATGTCATGGTTCTCTGCCAATTGTCAGTTGACATTTGATTCCATTATCTGTGTTTCCCACACACGTATATCCCTATCAGGGTGGATGTGTGCAGCGTGTAAGCCTTCCAAGGGCTCTTTCCTTTGTACCTGCCACAATGCTGTGCGTAAATATATATTAGTAAAAGGTGACCTTTCGCGTGCCAGAGCAGACGGCAGCCTACGCAATGGATTTAACAAGCATCCCTAAAGGAGCCTCTTAATCACCTCCTCTGCTGGTTCATTATGGGGCTGCTCTTCCCTCCCACTTGGCTTATATTTGGCGGCGCTGGTGTCATCTCCGCAAGGCTCGAGCAAGAGCACTGACTTCAGAAAGGCACTGTTAAAACATCACTGTTACCTAGAGGGGTTGGAATGAGTCGTTGTTCTCTATTAACACAATGATGCATTGTTTTACGAGACTAGCTCCTTGCTACTCATGGGGCCCTGCATACAGAGGTTTGATGGGCGCAGTGGGCTGGGAGAGGCCACAACAGGGTTGTGCTTGGGTGAGGCTGGTTGGAGTGATGCACTTCCCAGGGGCGGGATGATAAGATGTTAGAGAGGTCTTAGGATGAATAAGCAATACGAATAAACTGCTTACCTGGCTAATTTGACTACAACTCAGACACTATACTTAATAGTCTTTTTGATGAGAATGAAGAAGGTGGTAATTATAATTTCTACCCACATTTTATTCACTATTAGCCGTTACCCTGCCCTCAACCATTGAAAATTCTAAGCCAAGGGATTCCTTATCTTGTCTCCTGCTTACAATGCTTCCTTGTCTCTTCACCAGTGTGGGTTTCTCATACTGTAATCTAGCAGCATAATCAGAAGCTTTGATTGAGTGGAATACAGAGGGATTCTGACTAGCTGAAAAGCACTCTAAAATGCCTTCTGTTGTGTTTCTCCCACTTATAAAGGGTGATATCAAAGAGCAAAAGATGAGAATAAAGAAAGTAACCATTCATAGAAACATGACCTGTGAAGTCTGGAAGACACATCGAAGGTCATGTAGTCAGTTCAAGCTCTTATTTTACAGGTAGGGACACTGAAGCTGAGAGGCTAAATGACTTAGACAAATTCATATTACCAGTGAATGGCAGAGTCAAGTCTAGAACCCAGCTTTGCAACTTAGGTTCCAGGATTCTTTCTTTCCATTCCTTGGGCTTCTCCCTAAATTTCCCACTACATTCCACAATCTTGCACGTGATATCTTATGTACCCTCCATATAGCACCACTCTCTTCCACAAATGGGAGTGCCCAGCAGGGATTAAGTTGCCATGGTATGCTCATCGTCCAAGTACACCCCACTTTAAGAAATCCAATACTTTAGGGGCGCCTGGGTGGCTCAGTCGGTTAGGCATCTGACTTCTGCTCAGATCATGATCTCATGGTTTGGGAGTTTAAGCTCTGTGCTGACAGCTCAGAGCCTGGAGCCTGCTTCAGAGTCTGTGTGTGTCTCTCTTTCTCTCTGCCCGTCCGCTGCTCACACTCTGTCTCTCTCTCTCTCAAAAATAAATGTTAAAAATTAAAAAAAATTTTTTTTTGGTATTTTTATTTAATTTTTGAGAAAGCAATAGAGAGCAAACAGGGGAGGGGAAAAGAGAGAGGGAGACAGAAATCCAAGCAGGCTCTGTGCTGTAAGTTCAGAGCCTGACATGAGGCTCAAACCCATGAACTGTGAGATCATACCCTGAGTCAAAGTCAAGAGTCGGAGGCTCAACTGACTGAGCTACCCAGGCACCCAACATTAAAAAAAAATTTGTTTTTAAGAAATGCAATACTTTGGGGCGCCTGGGTGGCTTAGTCGGTTAAGCGTCCGACTTTCGCTTAGGTCATGATCTCACAGTTCGTGGGTTCGGGCCCCGCGTTGGGCTCTGTGCTGACTGCCAGCTCGGAGCCTGGAGCCTGTTTCAGATTCTGTATCCCCCTCTCTCTCTGACCCTCCCCTGCTCATGCTGTCTCTCTCTCTCTCTCCTACAAATAAATAAAAATATTAAAAAAAAAAAAAAAGAAATGCAATACTTTAAGAAATCCAAACAATCAGGAGTGGTTACTCCTATAAGATTCTTCTTGTAAGAAGACTCTCATACTTTCTTAAATAGAAATCCCTAGGTGGGATTTAACTTGAACCAGTACATTTATCTGTCACACGAGTAAGATTAGAACTAGACTACCAGGTTGTAAATAAAATTAGAAACATTTTTAACCTATCACTGCCCAGGAGGAGTCCTGTAACATTTTACCTGACCCTGTTTAGACTTTAAGCCCTACCATTGCCTCTTTAACAAAATCAACACAAACCACATGCCACAGCTGAAGTTCCATGCTCTGGAGAAAGAGAGAGAAATAACATCTTTTATTATATCCACTTATGAAAAGACTGACTCCTCTTGTAAGTTCTGCTCTATTGATGTAGATTTCATGTAGGTACAGGGTTTGAAAACCTTATACTTGTAGGACACTTTATAATTCACAGACAACTTGAACACAGATCTCATTTGTTGATGACAAGAGTAAGTGGCAAGGTGATGAGTGAGGACCAAGTGAAGCGTGTGGGGACAAAGGGAGGAGAGGCTAGGAAGAGGAGGAGCTCTCCTGATAATACTGTTGCAGACACGATCTTGGATGGAAGGAACCTCACCC